>BPLQ01000722.1:0-21688 GCA_021605075.1 Caerostris darwini
TGAATTGCAACAAAGAAATAAATGGGTCTTTGAAAATGCAATATAAACATTGGTGAGTTAGTGGTTAACTATTGGTTGATGATAATTTACCTACTTGGAAATGGTCTCTAGGCAGAATAATTGATATTTATTATGGTGTTGATAATAAAATCAGAGTACTTAATATAAAAATCCATAGTGGAATTTTTAAGAGAACAGTATCAAAATGTGTGTGTTTTGCCTATGCCAGAGTAATTTTCTTTAGAGTGCTTTTGTTTATGTTCATGGTGTTATGTTTGTAATTTGTTTAAATTTAGTACAATGTATACATATATATTCATTTTTTCAATGATTTATTGTATGTTTAGAGTTGTCAATTTTGTATGTTAATGATTTATTGTATATTATTGAATGTTTAAAAAACATATCAATGGGTGGCGGTATGTTACGTCGAAACCCATGTTCCCCCGCTAGGGGAGGTCAACGCCCTATGCCCGGAAAACATCCTGTTTGTCAGGTGTCTGGCAGGGGGTGAGGGCCAGGGAGAGAAAGAAGGAATGTAAGTAAAACGAGTTGAAACTTAGCGACCGAAGGAAAAGGTTGGTGTTAGCGGTCCATCCATGAGCGCGATGACTGCATAAATAATTGAGTGTAACCCTCAAGTGAAAGGTTATGTGGGCAGTTCCATCTTCGAGTTTGATGACTGCCAAAAATAAAGGAGTTTTATTTACATACAGTCCACTGTGTTGAGTATTATTTCCATTAACTGAGTATGTGTCATTTTTGGAATTTGTTTCTTGAGTCCGAGCTATCGAACAATATGAATTACTTTAATTTAAAATTATAAGAAGAAAACCAGCTTCTGCCTAATTTATATGCTCATATTAAATCCTTTCTACAAAAATTTGTTTTGTTTCACTTCCAATTGAGCAAAAAATGTTTCACACGTTTCAATACATGCTTAACATTCAATCAGCAGACTGAGACTCCATTTCTGCTAGATTTTGCAATTGAAGTTTTGGATGCTTTTAAAAATAACTTTTAAGTCTCGTTTTTCAGATTTTGATACAATCGCAAACTTTACAAACGATTTTCAAAAATTATTCATGCTGACATGGAAACCCTTACTCCAGAACTTACAAAAGGAAATTATGGATTTGCAGTACAGGGTTTTTTTTTTTTAAAGAAAAATATTTTAACTTAACATTGCTAGAATTTTATGAGTCTTCCTCTTACACAGATTGGTCAGCTAGATATATTTTCTTGTGAATTTTTTTTCTGCTTTCTGAACTATTTATATATGTGAAAAAAAAAAACATTCTCCAAAATGTAATAATAATAATACCCAGATCCAAAGTAACTGATGGTATTTGAACTCGCTGCTTATAATTTCTTTTAGTAAACTTGATCTACAGCTACAAACAATTGCCAGTGGAAAGTTACAGTTACAGAAACATCATCATTTTGATCGGCGAAACAGCCCCATTGGGGGCCAAGGCCGTCTACCTACTGGTAGATTTCGAGGCGAGAGATATTTTCCTTTTTACGGGGTACGGTTGTCAGCTCTACATCCAAAGCTCAACAGTCATATGAGACCGGGACCTACGGCTTGAAGTGGATTCCGAACCACTACAAACATCCATGGCACCGCCGGTACTCGAATCCGAAACCTGTGGTACCGAGCGTCAGAGCGCTAGCCATTCGGCCATTTAGGCCCCACAGAAACATCATTAATCCTAACTTTTTCTTTTCTTTCTAATGCAGCTGGCAAACACTTAGACAGCTTGGTCTTGGATGCCTTAAGGCAAGCGCTGCACAGACGTACTCACTTTGCATGACCCAGAGGGCGCGTGTCACTTGAAGATAAGCCACGGAAGCAGAGTAACAATGCCCCCGCAACACTCTACGATCCTACTAGACCAGGACCTACAGTTTAAAGTGGATTCCGAACCACTACAAACATCCATGGCACCACCGGGACTCGAACCCGAAACCTGTGGTACCGAGCGCCAGAGCGCTAGCCACTCGGCCATTCAGGCCCTCATTAACCCTAACTATAATGCTTAATTTCATTATGTGACTACCTATGTAAAATAAGAAGATGCACTTTTTTTACTCTTTATCATGACTCGTGAGTATAAGACACATGGGTTCATGGGTTCTAGATGTTGCTATAGACCAAGTGGGATAAGAAAAAAACATAGCAGCCAACGTAAGTCACTTATAAGTTTTTAGGACAAATCTCATGTCATTAATCACAACGAAAATGTTCGATTTCATTAAGTCAGTTATCACAATAAGTCAATTAAGTGGCCATTGTATAAAAACATTTGACTAATATTTTGCATGATTTAGGGCCGGATTGACTCGCGGGGTAATGTTGGCCTGCGGGCTGGTTAGGAGACCTCTGATTTAAAGGCGCATTCATTCAATTAATAAAATACATAAAAGTATTCAGACAAGTATATAACCTATGCTTTATATCAGAATAAAAGATTTTTTTTTTTCATCTATCAACATATACACCCCATCATTTTTTATCTAATAAAAAATTGGGGGGAAAAAAACAGTTGTTGAAGAAACTTAAAAGCCAAACCCAAAAAACCGTTGAAAAAAATAATCAATATTTTTGATTAAGATTATTTGTATTGGTAACGAATCTTTTTTTCACTATCAATAACACACCTGCACTAACATTCAAATGTCTAACTCTTATGACAACAAAGAATCTAAGAAAACAAGATACAAAGAACATGAACAGAATAAAGTAGTCATAAATTTTAATTCAGTAAAGCAGTCTGAATGATAATTTCAGAACAGTTCGTGTATTGGAAAAGATATGTGGTACAGTGATTATGGAAATTTTACTTTTATAAATATGCAGCATTTTTTTTCTTATAAATATGCTTGAATGTTTTGTTTTGTCACGAACATGAATATCTTATTTATATTGCCACTAAATATATTGTCCAAAATTCACGAATTTTCAACCTCAGTTAAAGGGTTCAGCATTATGTGTTAATAATGTAAATATTTATCTAAAATTAGAGTACTTTTACTGACTTTTTTACTTCTGTAATAAAACAATTTGCAATTAATATGGGAGCTGTTAATAGAGCTTTTGAAACGTTTTCATTATTTGTTATATTTATTTCTGAGTGTATTTAAACACTTGTAATTGCAAGATTTTAAAAGATATTTTGTTTTTTCACCTGTTGTTATATGTTGGATGAATATGTCTTGAAGGCAAAAATTAGTATTTAGAAAACTGTTTTATAATGTTTGCAAATTTGTAAGCATGCTTCCTCCTAGGCCCTGGCAGCAGCCCCCTCTGTGTCATTCAGGAGAAATGGTCAGTTGACCTACAGACTCTCACCCGAGAGGAAGTACAGTACAACTTGCGCTTCCGCTGAGAAATGTTTAGTTTGTAGTCTCTCATCTAGAGCATAAAATATATTTAGAGCATCCCAGCTCATTAATTGGCCCACAGACTACAGAGGAAGTATATTTCGTGCATCCTGCGCGTACCTGAGTATCGAATTTTTGGTTTAGAAGTGGAGTCCTTCCACGAATCTATAATTATCGTCTTTAAATGTGTTAGATATTGTATGCCTCTAATTTTACGTGTGTGGCGTTTGTACGTGTGTAAATAAATAAAGTTGTGAGTTCCCCAACCTGTGCCTCAAGTATCTCAACCCAGCCACACCCATTTACAATCTGGTTGCTCAACCTGCACACTACAAAGTATAATTAATCTTATAATATTTGTAATTGTTTTTTTTAATTTAATTTATTTTTATACAATATAAATTAGAGGAATTGCTTGATTTAATTTTACATATGTATTATCCTATAATATCTATATCCATATGTATTACATATGTATTATCCTACATATGTTATATCCTAAATTAATCTTGTAATTTAAAGCTACTAACAAATCATAGTTACCTAATTTGATTCCTCACTTTATATATTATTGAATAATCTAATGTTTCTATAAATTTATACCTTTTTTATACGATACATAAAAAAAATTACTAGCGAAACTTCTGTTGTAAAATATTTTTTAGTGAAGAAAGAGATTTGATTTCACATTCAAAAGTTTGCTTATAAAGCTTTCTAGTTGTATAATTTATTATTATATAATAGCATTTTTTTTTTTTGTGAAAATGTTAATAAACTGAAAAAATTTAAATTCATATTTTATTTGCGAATGAATAACTCATGATTTATTAATTTAAAATTTTAAAAATGAATTATCTCTCAACTTACTAAACTACCAGCAATTCAGTGGAAAAGGTAAACATCAGGTTTAAAAGCGGAAACGGACCAAATCGATTACTTGTTAGGCGGTGTAAGTCAGACATAATGGTGCAAAACAATTTTGGAAGCAAAAAGTTTTATAGTAATAGTGAAATTTTTTTTTCATCTAATTTTTCTTTTGATATTATGTAATAAAATTACATATTTTAATTATAATTAAAAAAAAATTCTATTGTAATGAAACCTCTCCTGGAATTACCTTTCTCCACCCTTTACACTGCTGTGTTTGAATCCGTCCAAGCGAAAATTGGCAGATTGCTAATTACTTGCTGCAGCTAATTGCAGCTGCTTAAAACCCGGAAAACTTCCCTCCAAGTAGATTGATTCACGAGGCAAGATGCTGAACATCCCAAACGCTGTCGAGTCTACTCGTTTTTCGAAAAAGTGTTTACAACAAAGCCTCAAGCGGACTGAATCTCCGCCCTAATGCTCACCAGCGGCGCACTTTACCACTGAGCCACGAATCGGGACCGGATATTTACTTACTATAGTCGAACATAAGCTATATATATTATGTAAATTTGTTCTTCTGGAAAATATAAGAACATCGTGAATTATTTATTTTTACGTGTTTCATTCCAAATCTTTTTAATTAATAGAGAAAATTACGAATAAATGTGTTACTTTTTGAATACACTTAATATTCTCGAAAATTAGATGTTTCCTTTAGAGGGAAAAAATCAAAATGGTCACATTAATGAATAGTTCCGAATATTTCCTAAACTGAGTTTCTTTTAGTATACATTTTCCTATTCAAAGGAAATTCCCACATTCCTTATCTCTCTTGTTACCTCCAAAGTACCATGACCGTATCATGAGCACATTCGAAATTCCATCTAAAAGTGGTCATGTTTATTTCTGCTTCTTTTGAGTCATTAGCGGTTTGTTTCTTAAAAATAAAATGCCGATTTCCCAATGCTCACGCGTCGGAAACGAGTCAAAATTTCTTTTGAGGTCACATCCATTTATTGTTAACTCTTTCATTGTTAATGAGAAGATAGTTCATATTCTTTCGTGTGTGCGGAAGAATTTAGTTAAGGTGGGCGTGAACTTCATCAACGTGGCCGTTTCTGTGCAATTATTCTCATTCAAATAGAATTAGCCTTTGAAAGTCATCGCAATGAATGAATAGCGGAACTTAAAGGTCAACTCAATCTATTTAGTATGAAGTCGAGCCTTCCTTTCAGAATTTCTTAATAGGTTTTTGTGTGTATGCAGGAGGCATGGGAAAAAGAAATATTTCTTTATAAGTGTTTTGAAAGAGAAACGTTACTTATTCTTTGAAACTTACTGATAGAAACCGTAAACATCTTAAGAAATTTTATGTTATCGACGACTCCGGCAGATATCGTTGTCAGTTTTATCTTTAGTTGCACTTTCAAAATACTGGATTACAATAACTAGCGGTTAGTCATATTTGCAGTAAACTCAGATTTTTTTTCTGTGTGCAAATATATATGTTAATCTGAAATATAAATTGAAAAATTTATTCGTTTTCCCTTATCAAGTTAAATCCTGTTTTATAGGATTTCTAATTCTATATAGATGTAACAACCTCAATCTTAAATTTACTTCTATATAAATTACACGGCTCGTGGCTCAGTGACAACTTGCGCCGCTGGTGAATATTAAGACTGAGTTTGAATCTGCAGGCGGTTTTGTTGTAGACAATAGAGAGTTTTTGCATACCGTACGTTAGTTACCGTAGGACGTTCGTTAGCTTTTTCTCCCTAGCGCGCGTGCTCATAGAAAACATAATTTCCTATGAGCATGCGCGCTAGGGAGAAAAAGCTAACGGGCGTCCTACAGTAACTAACGTACGGTATGCAAAAACTCTCTATTGTTTCAAAAAACGAATAGCTTCGATGTTGTTTGGGATGTTCATCATCTTACCTCGTGTGTCGGATTACCTGGTCGTAATTTTTCCGGGTTTTCTCCCATACGATATGCAAATGCGATGTAATTCCCCCTAAAAAGTACTCCCGGAAGCCAAAGAAGATTTACGAGAAACAAATAAGGGAACTTCAGTGATTACTTATTAAAAGAGCTGGCGTCGAAGGGATTCTCAATTTAAAAAAAAAATTATATTTCAGCTTAACTCCGCCGTCTGTAAACAGTAGTTTAGAAAGTTGATCATCTGTATTTATAGCTGTGAGGCGTTGGTAGTGGTGCGGCATTTTTGTTGCGTATTTTACTTATTTTGAAAGTGTTGAAAGTGGAGGTAATGCGCATATTACTTATTTTCAGATAATACCCCTCCCCCTCCTCTCCCCCAAAATAAAATGGATAGATTTCTCAGAAAGAAGGGTGATATTGAAGAATTAGATTCTGAAAACTTAAGTGCAAGTAAATAAGCGAAATCGCGATCTATTCACAAATACACTGAAAGTTATTTACAGTAAGCTTTGGTTTCACTTGGACAGGAAGTGAAGATCATCTTTTCCGGCTGTTTCATATGCGGATGTAAAATAGCAGATGAATCATAATTTTCGAGTACATTGAGTAAATATTTTAAAACTATGCATTTTAATTTACAAGATAAATCTATAGGTTTTTATGAGATTGTCTGAATAAAAAACAAAAGCCACAAAATTCTTAAAAAATGTAATGATTGTTTCTAATAAAGCTCAAATCGCTTCTTATATAGTCTCAAAACGGACAACAAAAAATATGAAAACCCATATTTTAGGTGAATCACTTATTTTGTATGCATGCAGAAAAAATTGTTCATGACGGTGCTAGGAAATGAAGCTGCAACTAATGTAAGCAAGATTCCTCTGTATAGCGATACAGTTTACAGGCGTATTATATAAATCTCTTCCGATATCGAGAAAATAAATATATGCAGAAATAAATTTCTGTATCCAAATTTTGCATTACAAGTTGATGAGTCAACATATATTAACAAAGTGAGCAATTCTTAGCATTCGTCTGTTTTATTAATGAAGATCAAATAGTAAATCTGTTTTTTTTTTTTCTCAAAAAATTACGAGGTGGGGACTCTTTTAAAATTTTAATTGTTATCTTGATAAAGGACAGTTCACGTGGAAATCATGGGTAGGCATTTGTAGAGAGGGATCGCCTTGCATGGCAGGTTGTGTTAAAGGATAACATCTTTTGTAAAAAAGTAAATTGAGAATGTTATCATTTTCTGCATTGATATTCATGTTACGTCGAAACCCAGGCCCCCCTGCTTAGGGGAGGTCAACGCCCTATGTCGTGTAGCAGTGCATCTTCGAGCTTGATGGCTGCATAATTAAAAGAGTTGAACCTTTGTAACCAACGGGAAAGGTTGCGTGTAGCAGTCCATCTTCGAGCTTGATGGCTGCCTAAATAAAGGAAATTTATTTACTTACAGTCCACTGAGTCGAATATTATTGGAGTTTATTTTATGTGTCCGAGCTATCGAACAATTCATATTCATTCTATCATTGATAACAAAAACATTGGGAGCGACATTAAGAGTGCAGTGTGCAGGTTGTGCAGCTGGATCATAACTGGGTGTGGTTGTGTTAAGACTTGAGCCACAAGTTGGAGAACTCACAGATTTATTGACACACGCACAAACACCATACGCATACAATTAAATCATACAATATGTGACACATTTAAAGACTGGATGGCGATGTTCAGCATCTTGCCTCATGAGTCGAACTGCCTGGAGGGAGTTTTAACAGGTTTTCATATTTACAGTAAGTAAATGCGGGGTATTTCCCCCAATAAAAGTTCTACAGAGAGACACTGCCCTCCTTTTCAGCGACTCGGAGCCAAGTCAGACTTCTACCTACGGGTATTCCGTTACAACAGCAACTACCTCTTTTCCCTCCCTCCATGAGCAGACTACTCATGGGGTGTCCGTCCCGCGCTGTCGGATACTGAGCATTAGTTACAACACAACAACAACATATATGTATAGAGTCTAACCGTTTCTAAAAGCAGTGTTAGCAAAATGCGCCAGTAGCGAACTCGGACCTTAAACCTGCGTACTAGCTGTACTTGTTGTCAATGGTTACGAATTGGACCTCCTGTCATTAGAGAGTCTTAGCATACCGTATTTTTATAATACGGTATTTTTTTCTCCCTAGAGCGCATGCTCATAGGAAACATTATTACATATACGCATGCGCAATTTCCTATGAGCATGCTCGCTAGGGAGAAAAAAATACCGTATTATAAAAATATGGTATGCAAAAACTCTCTATCAATTGTATACCTCGCCACTGAAGCGAGAATCAGATAATAAAAATAATTTATCATAAATAATCATATAAAATATCGTCATAAGTATCATAAATAATCACAATCATCACTCACTTAATCTGCTTAAAAAATGCTACAATAATTTAAAAACGATATTTAAAATACCGTTAAAATATATTCAAAAGAACGGAGATCTTAAACAACTCAAACGTAAACAGCAGATTTCTAAAAGAGATATGACTCATATCACATTTACAATTCAGTTCCATACAATGTATAGAAAGAAAAAACAACAACAGGTTCAACGTAACCTAACGATTTACAATTAAATCAGCATTCATTGCAGAATTGCGTGAGAGAATAAGTTATTTTTCCTTTTAGAGAAGGCAACAGGAAACGTGCTTTTGTTCCAACATGGCGCACTTGTGCCTGGCCGTTTGAGTGGTCCAAGGTCGTAGCACAAATAATGGGAGAGTGATATTTTTCTTTTTTCTTTTCTGTCTAGTTTCCACTTCCAAAAAGTTTCACCTTCAAGGGCGAAGGCATACGTAAATATTCCTTTGTCGTTCGAAATCACTTTTTATTGGCGACAGGGTTGTTGTGTAATAGCCGGTCTATCGGAATGAGAAACACCTGAAAGTGGTGCATCTACATGATATTCTAGAGGGTGGAAGAAAAAAAAGAAAGAAAGGAAAGCAAGTTTATAAAATATGATATTCTGTTACCTTGTTTTTATGTTGTGTTTAAGACGTAACATTCATTGTACTAAATTAATAAACATTATGTTATTTTTTTGAGATGTATTTAAAAATAATTATTTTTTTTGTCATAGTCAAGTCTAGCTTGTGGAAAAATTCTTATTAATGTAGTATCATACTTAAAGTCATTATCATATTATCATCATTCATATATTATCATAATATTTGCATTAAAGTCTTGTTCGTGGAAAAATTACTGTCATATTATCTTTATCAGTGTCTTGCTTGTAGAAAAATACTTATTAATGCAACGTCATACTTAAAAATCATTATCATATTATTAATATGAATGCCTTGCACGTGGAAAAATTCTTATTAGCACAACATTATACTTAAAAATCTTTACCATATTATATCAATGCATTATCATATTATCAACTTTAATGTCTTGCTTGAGGAACAATTATGATCACATAATCTTCATCATCAATGTCTTGCTTGTGAAGAAATTTTATTAATGCAGCATCATATTTAAAAATCATTATTATATTATCATCATGAAGGCATTATCATATTATCAGCATTAATGTCCTGCTTGCGGAAAAATTCTTATTAATGCAATATCATACTTAAAATTCATCATCATAGTATCATCAACAATTCATTATCATATTAATGTCTTGCTTGTGGAAAAATTACTATGAAATTATTTTCTTCATCAATGTCTTGCTTGTGGAAAAATTACTATCATATCTTTAACATTGTTCGATAGCTCACACATATGAATAAACTCAAACAATAAACACCTGATGTGGACTGTATAAATTTATTTCCTTTATTTAGGCAGCCATCAAACTCGAAGATGAACTGACCACACAATCTCTCTCTGGGATTACACTTATTGAACTCATTTATTTATGCAGCCATCGCACTCATGGATGGACTGCCACACGCAACCTTTCTCGTTGGTTACAGAAGTTCAACTCTTTTAATTATGCAGCCATCATGCTCGAAGATGCACTGCTACACGACCTCTCTCTATGGTCGCAGTTGCTCAACTCCCTTTACTTACATTCTTTCTCTCTCGCTCTGGCCCTCACCCCCCGCCAGACACCCCCACACACAGGGTGTTTTTCTGGGCATAGGGCGTTGACCTCCCCTAAGTAGGGGAACCTGGGTTTCGACGTAACAAACATCAATGTCTTGCTTGTGAAAAATTATCATATTATCAGCATTAATGTCTTATTTGTGAAAAAACACTATCATATCATCTTCATCATCAGTGCCTTGCTTGTCGAAAAATTCTTATTAATGCAACATTATACTTAAAAATCATTATCATATTATCATCAATGCATTATCATATTATCATTATTAATGACTTTCTTGTGGAAAAATTCTTATTAATGCTGTATTATACAAAATAATTATCATATTACAATCATCAATGCATTATCATATTATCAGTATTAATGTCTTTCTTGTGGAAAAATTACTATCTTGTTATCTTCAGCATCAATGTTTTGCTCGAGGAAAAATTCTTAATAATGCAGCATCATACTTAATAATCATTATCATATTAGCATCATCAATGCATTATCATATTATCAGCAGTTATGTCCTGCTTGTGGAAAAATTCTTATTAATGAAGCATTATACTTAAAAAATCATTTTCATATCACCATCAGTGCATTATCATATTATCAAAATTAGTATCTTGCTTATGGAAAAAGTTTTACAACAAAAATCATTACATATTAAGGTCTATATTCCACTGATAACACATTTATAAACTCAAACCCTCAATTTCCGAGACTAAATCTGTCTTCTTAGATGGCTCTTCCTCATTCTTGGAGCTATAGTCTAGGATGGGCCAAGATCTTCCAAATTAGGCGTGACGTTACCAGCTATTTTTATCTTTGGACAAACAATTTCATTTTTTTTTTTTAATTTTGGTTAAAAATTTTTCTTAAACAAAATCTACTCAACAACATATGGTTCTTTAAATACACCTGTCTCCCAACACATTTTTTGGTTTGTTGCTTTCTTTTACACGGTTTTTAATATGGGATTTTAAAAAAAATTTCTGCAGTCATTTTTTAATTCAATTCGCTTGCTAAACATAGGTGATCATATTTCTAGTCATTTTTTGATTCCATTATATACTGCATTCTGTGAATTCATTCAAAAATTTTCTAAGAGTAGAATGGATTTTAATTTTATCCTGAGGATACGTATTCCTTGATGAATAAATCTTTAGAATATTAAAACTAAAATGTATCCTTTTTGTCGATATTTTAAATACATTTAATTTTCAATTTTTTTTTACATGCTTGTGTTTTGTATAGAGAGGACTGATAGCCGAGTGACTAGCGCTCTGGCGTTCGGTGCCATGGATGTATGTAGTGGTTCGGAATCCACTTTAAACCGTAGGTCCCTGTCTAATATAATTGTAAAGCGTTGGGCTGACAAAAGGCGTTGGGCTGATTTTTTTTTAATAGAACTTGAATTAGTCTCGAAATCTGCCAATAAGCAGACCATCATAAGTTGTAATGCTAAAGGGTTAGTTAGCGTTTTGTATGTCATTTTATTATTTCTATTTTTGTTGTATATATAATATAAACAATATATCATGTATGAATTTTTTAGATTTTAAATGTGACACGATAAGTAAGACAAATCCTTTTAAATGAATCTCTTTTTTTTTCACCATTTTTTATACATTTATAAGTATTTCATAAGGCGATCTTTAAACATTTTGTTTCTGAATCCCTTTTAACAAAATAAATAAACAATAATAAATTAATGAAACAATAACAAAAAAAAAAAAAAAAAAAATCACGTATTCCTTTTTTTTAAAATTATTATAATAAGAAGAATTTTGACGTTTTATTTAATTAATTTTTCAGTTTAAAAGAATCATAATATTTTAAATTATTGGCTGCAATACATTTTCGGATTACAATTAATCAACATATTACTTTTATTTGTTGATTACTACTATTATTGCCAATTAATCAACATATTAATTCTATTTGATGATTATTGTTATAATTGGCAATCAATCAGCATATTACTTCTATTTGTTGATTACTACTATCATTGGCAATTGAGCAACATATTATTTCTATTTGTTGATTATTGTTGTAATTGGCAATCAATCAGCATATTGCTTTTATTTGTTGATTACTACTACTATTGGCAATTGAGCAACATATAACTTCTATTTGTTGATTATTGTTATAATTGGCAATCAATCAGCATATTACTTCTATTTGTTGATTACTTATCATTGGCAAGTGAGCAACATATTATTCTATTTGTTGATTATTGTTGTAATTGGCAATCAATCAGCATATTGCTTTTATTTGTTGATATTATTGGCAATTGAGCAACATATTACTTATTTGTTGATTATTGCTATATTATTTGTTGATTACTACTATCATTGGCAATTGAGCAACATATTATTTCCTATTTGTTGATTATTGTTATAATTGGCAATCAATCAGCATATTGCATTTTTGTTGATTACTACTAACATTGGCAATTGAGCAACATATTATTTCTATTTGTTGATTATTGTTATAATTGGCAATCAATCAGCATATTGCTTTTATTTGTTGATTACTACTATCATTGGCAATTGAGCAAATATTACTCCTATTTGTTGATTATTGTTATAATTAGCAATCAATCATATTGCTTCTATTTGTTGATTACTACTATCATTGGCAATTGAGCAACATATTACTCTATTTGTTGATTATTGTTATATTGGCAATCAATCAGCATATTACTTCTATTTGTTGATTACTACTATCATTGGCAATTGAGCAACATATTATTTCTATTTGTTGATTATTACTTATAATTGGCAATCAATCATATTATTTCTATTTGTTGATTACTACTATCATTCAATGAGCAACATATTATTTCTATTTGTTGATTATTGTTGTAATTGGCAATCAATTGGCATATTGCTTTTATTTGTTGATTACTACTATATTGGCAATTGAGCAACATATTACTTCTATTTGTTGATTATTGTTATAATTAGCAATCAATCATATTGCTTCTATTTGTTTATTACTACTGTCATTGGCAATTGAGCAACATATTACTATTTTGTTGATTATTGTTATAATTGGCAATCAATCAGCATATTGCTTTTATTTGTTGATTACTACTATCATTGGCAATTGAGCAACATATTACTCCTATTTGTTGATTATTGTTATAATTAGCAATCAATCATATTGCTTCTATTTGTTGATTACTACTATCATTGGCAATTGAGCAACATATTACTTCTATTTTGGATTATTGTTATAATTGGCAATCAATCAGCATATTGCTTCTATTTGTTGATTACTACTATCATTGGCAATTGAGCAACATATTATTTCTATTTGTTGATTATTGTTGTAATTGGCAATCAATCAGCATATTGCTTTTATTTGTTGATTACTACTACTATTGGCAAATGAGCAACATATTACTTCTATTTGTTGATTATTGTTATCATTGGCAATTGAGCAAATAATCAGTTGATTATTGTTATAATTAGCAATCAATCATATTGCTTCTATTTGTAGATTACTACTATCATTGGCAATTGAGCAACCTATTACTTCTATTTGTTGATTATTGTTATAATTGGCAATCAATCAGCATATTACTTCTATTTGTTAATTACTACTATCATTGGCAATTGAGCAACATATTACTCCTATTTGTTGATTTTTGTTATATTTAGCAATCAATCATATTGCTTCTATTTGTTGATTACTACTATCATTGGCAATTGAGCAACATATTACTTCTATTTGTTGATTATTGTTATAATTGGCAATCAATCAGCATATTACTTCTATTTGTTGATTACTACTATCATTGGCAATTGAGCAACATATTATTTCTATTTGTTGATTACTACTATCATTGGCAATTGAGCAACATATTATTTCTATTTGTTGATTACTACTATCATTGGCAATTGAGCAACAAATTACTCCTATTTGTTGATTATTGTTATAATTAGCAATCAATCATATTGCTTCTATTTGTAGATTACTACTATCATTGGCAATTGAGCAACATATTACTTCTATTTGTTGATTATTGTTATAATTGGCAATCAATCAGCATATTACTTCTATTTGTTGATTACTACTATCATTGGCAATTGAGCAACATATTACTCCTATTTGTTGATTATTGTTATATTTAGCAATCAATCATATTGCTTCTATTTGTTGATTACTACTATCATTGGCAATTGAGCAACATATTACTTCTATTTGTTGATTATTGTTTATAATTGGCAATCAATCAGCATAATACTTCTATTTGTTGATTACTACTATCATTGGCAATTGAGCAACATATTATTTCTATTTGTTGATTACTACTATAGCAACATATTATTTCTATTTGTTGATTACTACATTGGCAATTGAGCAACATATTATTTCTATTTGTTGATTATTGTTGTAATTGGCAATCAATCAGCATATTGCTTTTATTTGTTGATTACTACTATCATTGGCAATTGAGCAACATATTACTCCTATTTGTTAATTATTGTTATAATTAGCAATCAATCATATTGCTTCATTTTGTTGATTACTACTAACATTGGCAATTGAGCAACATATTATTTCTATTTGTTGATTATTGTTGTAATTGGCAATCAATCAGCATATTGCTTTTATTTGTTGATTACTACTATCATTGGCAATTGAGCAACATATTACTCCTATTTGTTGATTATTGTTATAATTAGCAATCAATCATATTGCTTCTATTTGTTGATTACTACTATCATTGGCAATTGAGCAACATATTACTTCTATTTGTTGATTATTGTTATAATTGGCAATCAATCAGCATATTACTTCTATTTGTAGATTACTACTATCATTGGCAATTGAGCAACATATTTCTCCTATTTGTTGATTATTGTTATAATTAGCAATCAATCATATTGCTTCTATTTGTTGATTACTACTATCATTGGCAATTGAGCAACATATTACTTCTATTTGTTGATTATTGTTATAATTGGCAATCAATCAGCATAATACTTCTATTTGTTGATTACTACTATTATTGGCAATTGAGCAACATATTACTTCTATTTGTTGATTATTGTTATAATTGGCAATCAATCAGCATATTGCTTCTATTTGTTGATTACTACTATCATTGGCAATTGTGCAGCATATTACTTCTATTTGTTGATTATTGTTATAATTAGCAATCAATCAGCATATTACTTCTATTTGTTGATTACTACTATCATTGGCAATTGAGCAACATATTACTCCTATTTGTTGATTATTGTTATAATTAGCAATCAATCATATTGCTTCTATTTGTTGATTACTACTATCATTGGCAATTGAGCAACATATTATTTCTATTTGTGGATTATTGTTATAATTGGCAATCAATCATATTGCTTCTATTTGTTGATTACTACTATCATTGGCAATTGAGCAACATATTACTTCTATTTGTTGATTATTGTTATAATTGGCAATCAATCAGCATATTACTTCTATTTGTTGATTACTACTATCATTGGCAATTGAGCAACATATTATTTCTATTTGTTGATTATTGTTGTAATTGGCAATCAATCAGCATATTGCTTTATTTGTTGATTACTACTATCATTGGCAATTGAGCAACATATTACTCCTATTTGTTGATTATTGTTATAATTAGCAATCAATCATATTGCTTCTATTTGTTGATTACTACTATCATTGGCAATTGAGCAACATATTACTTCTATTTTGGATTATTGTTATAATTGGCAATCAATCAGCATATTACTTCTATTTGTTGATTACTACTATCATTGGCAATTGAGCAACATATTATTTCTATTTGTTGATTACTACTATCATTGGCAATTGAGCAACATATTATTTCTATTTGTTGATTACTACTATCATTGGCAATTGAGCAACAAATTACTCCTATTTGTTGATTATTGTTATAATTAGCAATCAATCATATTGCTTCTATTTGTAGATTACTACTATCATTGGCAATTGAGCAACAAATTACTTCTATTTGTTGATTATTGTTATAATTAGCAATCAATCATATTGCTTCTATTTGTTTATTACTACTGTCATTGGCAATTGAGCAACATATTACTTCTATTTGTTGATTATTGTTATAATTGGCAATCAATCAGCATATTGCTTTTATTTGTTGATTACTACTATCATTGGCAATTGAGCAACATATTACTCCTATTTGTTGATTATTGTTATAATTAGCAATCAATCAGCTATTTGTTATTACTACTATCATTGGCAATTGAGCAACATATTACTTATTTTGGATTATTGTTATAATTGGCAATCAATCAGCATATTACTTCTATTTGTTGATTACTACTATCATTGGCAATTGAGCAACATATTATTTCTATTTGTTGATTATTGTTGTAATTGGCAATCAATCAGCATAATCATTACTACTACTATTGGCAAATGAGCAACATATTACTTCTATTTGTTGATTATTGTTATCATTGGCAATTGAGCAACATATTACTCCTATTTGTTGATTATTGTTATAATTAGCAATCAATCATATTGCTTCTATTTGTAGATTACTACTATCATTGGCAATTGAGCAACATATTACTTCTATTTGTTGATTATTGTTATAATTGGCAATCAATCAGCATATTACTTTCTATTTGTTAATTACTACTATCATTGGCAATTGAGCAACATATTACTCCTATTTGTTGATTTTTGTTATATTTAGCAATCAATCATATTGCTTCTATTTGTTGATTACTACTATCATTGGCAATTGAGCAACATATTACTATTTGTTGATTATTGTTATAATTGGCAATCAATCAGCATATTACTTCTATTTGTTGATTACTACTATCATTGGCAATTGAGCAACATATTATTTCTATTTGTTGATTACTGTTATCATTGGCAATTGAGCAACATATTATTTCTATTTGTTGATTACTACTATCATTGGCAATTGAGCAACAAATTACTCCTATTTGTTGATTATTGTTATAATTAGCAATCAATCATATTGCTTCTATTTGTAGATTACTACTATCATTGGCAATTGAGCAACATATTACTTCTATTTGTTGATTATTGTTATAATTGGCAATCAATCAGCATATTACTTCTATTTGTTGATTACTACTATCATTGGCAATTGAGCAACATATTACTCCTATTTGTCGATTATTGTTATATTTAGCAATCAATCATATTGCTTCTATTTGTTGATTACTACTATCATTGGCAATTGAGCAACATATTACTTCTATTTGTTGATTATTGTTATAATTGGCAATCAATCAGCATAATACTTCTATTTGTTGATTACTACTATCATTTGTTGATTACTACTATCATTGGCAATTGAGCAACATTATTTTATTTGTTGATTACTACTATCATTGGCAATTGAGCAACATATTATTTCTATTTGTTGATTATAATTGGCAATCAATCAGCATATTGCTTTTATTTGTTGATTACTACTATCATTGGCAATTGAGCAACATATTACTCCTATTTGTTAATTATTGTTATAATTAGCAATCAATCATATTGCTTCATTTTGTTGATTACTACTATCATTGGCAATTGAGCAACATATTATTTCTATTTGTTGATTATTGTTATAATTGGCAATCAATCAGCATATTACTTACTATCATTGGCTGAGCAACATATTATTTGATTATTGAGCAACATATTATTTCTATTTGTTGATTACTACTATCATTGGCAATTGAGCAACATATTATTTCAATTGAGCATTGTTATTTAGCAATCAATCATATTACTTTATTTTGTTGATTACTACTATCATTGGCAATTGAGCAACATATTACTTCCTATTTGTTGATTATTGTTATAATTAGCAATCAATCATATTGCTTCTATTTGTTGATTACTACTATCATTGGCAATTGAGCAACATATTACTTCTATTTGTTGATTATTGTTATAATTGGCAATCAATCAGCATATTACTTCTATTTGTTGATTACTACTATCATTGGCAATTGAGCAACATATTACTCCTATTTGTTGATTATTGTTATAATTAGCAATCAATCATATTGCTTCTATTTGTTGATTACTACTATCATTGGCAATTGAGCAACATATTACTTCTATTTGTTGATTATTGTTATAATTGGCAATCAATCAGCATATTACTTCTATTTGTTGATTACTACTATCATTGGCAATTGAGCAACATATTACTTCTATTTGTTGATTATTGTTATAATTGAGCAATCAATCATATTGCTTCTATTTGTTGATTACTACTATCATTGGCAATTGAGCAGCATATTACTTCTATTTGTTGATTATTGTTATAATTGGCAATCAATCAGCATATTACTTCTATTTGTTGATTACTACTATCATTGGCAATTGAGCAACATATTACTTCTATTTGTTGATTATTGTTATAATTGGCAATCAATCAGCATATTGCTTCTATTTGTTGATTACTACTATCTATCATTTGGATTAATTGAGCAATCAGCATATTACTTCTATTTGTTGATTACTACTATCATTGGCAATTGAGCAATCTATTTGTTGAATTATAATTAGCAATCAATCATTGCTTCTATATTACTTCTATTTGCAATTGATTATTGTTGATTATTGTTATAATTGGCAATCAATCAGCATATTACTTCTATTTGTTGATTACTACTATCATTGGCAATTGAGCAACATATTACTTCTATTTGTTGATTATTGTTATAATTGGCAATCAATCAGCATATTACTTCTATTTGTTGATTACTACTATCATTGGCAATTGAGCAACATATTACTCCTATTTGTTGATTATTGTTATAATTAGCAATCAATCATATTGCTTCTATTTGTTGATTACTACTATCATTGGCAATTGAGCAACATATTACTTCTATTTGTTGATTATTGTTATAATTGGCAATCAATCAGCATATTACTTCTATTTGTTGATTACTACTATCATTGGCAATTCATATTGTTATATTTTCAATCATTTGTTGATTATTGGCAATTGAGCAACATATAATTTGTTGCAATGAATCAGCATATTACTTCTATTTGTTGATTACTACTATCATTGGCAATTGAGCAACATATTACTTCTATTTGTTGATTACTACTATCATTGGCAATTGAGCAACATATTACTTCTATTTGTTGATTACTACTATCATTGGCAATCAATCAGCATATTACTTCTATTTGTTGATTACTACTATCATTGGCAATTGAGCAACATATTACTTCTATTTGTTGATTATTGATATAATTGGCAATCAATCAGCATATTGCTTCTATTTGTTGATTACTACTATCATTGGCAATTGCAAATATATTAGCAACATATTACTTCTATTTGTTGATTATTGTTATAATTGGCAATCAATCAGCATATTACTTCTATTTGTTGATTATTGTTATAATTGGCAATCAATCAGCATATTACTTTTATTTGTTGATTACTACTATCATTGGCAATTGAGCAATATATTACTTCTATTTGTTGATTATTGTTATAATTGGCAATCAATCAGCATATTACTTCTATTTGTTGATTACTACTATCATTGGCAATTGAGCAACATATTACTTCTATTTGTTGATTATTGTTATAATTGGCAATCAATCAGCATATTACTTCTATTTGTTGATTATTGTTATAATTGGCAATCAATCAGCATATTACTTCTATTTGTTGATTACTACTATCATTGGCAATTGAGCAACATGTTACTTCTATTTGTTGATTACTACTATCATTGGCAATTGAGCAACATATTACTTCTATTTGTTGATTATTGTTATAATTGGCAATCAATCAGCATATTACTTCTATTTGTTGATTACTACTATCATTGGCAATTGAGCAACATATTACTTCTATTTGTTTATTATTGCTATTATTGGTAATTAATCAACATATTACGTCTGTTTGTCAATTATTGCTATTATTTGCGAACAATCAACATATGTATTGAAAAATTACAGTGATTAACAAGCAAATATTTTATTTTTCCCTGTTTAAAAAGAAATAAACCATCAAAATATTATATAACCCTGCTTTTAAAAAATAATGTTCTTAAATCATGATGCAAAAAATTAGAAAAATCCTCGTTTTTTTTATTTGCAAATATTTGATCTTTAATATTGATTTCATACTTGACTAAGCAGATAAAAAATACTCGCATGAATAAATTATTATGAAATAAACCAAATATTTAATGCGTTCTAACTTAATTCAGAAATTTCTGGAAGAAAATAGAACGTTATTGAGAAACGTAAACGTTCGAAGAATTTCACAAACAAACATTCTTCGCATTTCAAAATCAATGAATAGTTGAAAGATAGTTCTTCTTCATTATAAATAAATACTTTTAATTCCTTGAGTTCCAAAAAATGATGATGATGAGCAATAATAAGAAGTTTTCTGTCAAACACAATTATAATTGTCAAGAGAGTAATTATTAGTAATTATATAATTTTTGATAAGTCATATCCAAAACATTTTCCGAATTATTCTCATATTGAAAATGTTTATTTTTATCTTTTAATCGTCTGCATACATTTGTAGTCGAGAAATTTCAAATCGAAAAATAATTGGTTAAATTATAAAGTTTATGAGTTAGAAACTTTTGTGAAGATATAGAGGAAAATTTCCTACTTTCAAAAACGCAAAAATAAATAAATAAATAATAATAATAAATAAATGAATAAAATATAATAAAAAAATTCAATTTTAAACATTGATATTCATCAAATTCAAAACATTGACATATTATAACATTGTCATATTATACCAGATGCTATGACTTGTTTGTTGAGTGATATAAATAAATGACCTTTGAGGCCTACAGATGTACAAATTAGATTACCACAACAAGAATATATTACGTTAGCTGATCATGGAGAAAAAGCTTACATATTGGAGCTTGTAGTGTTGTAGGTTAGGTAACTGGATGTGGTAGGGTAGAGATATTTGAGACACAGGTTGGAGAACTCACGGCTTTATTTATACACACAAACACCACACACAATTAGAGACATACAATCTTTAACACATTTAAAGACAGAAAATTATAGATTCGTGGAAGGATTCCACTTCTAATTCGAAAACCCGAAACTCGGCTACTCGCAGGGTGCGTGAAATATACTTCTAGGACAACTGACCATTTTTCATGAACGCCACAGGAGGCGCTCCTGCCAGTGAGTAGGAGGAAACATGGTTACAAGCTTTAAGTTTTAAATTAATTTTAATTAACAAGAATTGCATTCATATGTTGCCAATAGAAAATAAACGGAATAAATCGTCAACACTATTTTGTGATTAAATTTAACAAAAAAAAAAAAAAAAAAAAAAAAAAAAAAAAAATTTAGAGAAGCATGCAGTATTAAGAT
>BPLQ01000723.1:0-50922 GCA_021605075.1 Caerostris darwini
GTCCGGTCAAACGTGATCGTAGAGCTTTGCGGGAGTATTGTTACTTCGAGTCCGTAGCTTATCTTCAAGCGACACGCACCTCCTGGGTAATGCTAAGTGAGTAACTTCGGTGCAGCCCTTGCCTTAAGACATCCAAGACAATTGTCTAAGTGTTTGCCAGTTGCATTAGAAAAAAAAAACTCTCGTTGATTTTATCAATCTCTACATTTGCTCTCGAATCATACTATTACACTAATTTATCAAATAGTCTCTCTGAACCTTCAAGTTCTCCAAAATTGTAATTTTAAGTCCACATGAATTATAAACTTCTTGGAGACAATCTCAAAATAATAATA
Source organism: Caerostris darwini (assembly GCA_021605075.1). Taxonomy (NCBI): domain Eukaryota; kingdom Metazoa; phylum Arthropoda; class Arachnida; order Araneae; family Araneidae; genus Caerostris; species Caerostris darwini. Next base: position 336 of record BPLQ01000723.1, read on the forward strand.
ATAATAATAAATAAATAAAAAACTTTAATTCAGTTTTATCTTTGCAATTTGTGTGAACTCCAAGTCACGTAAGCGTAACCGAAAATGAACTAGCCGATTCTTTAGCAAAATACTCGTCAAATACAATGATTTTCAATTGGATATTTCCCAAAGACATCATCAAAAACAGATAACATTTAAAAAATCAGATGGACAAATGGTCCAGAGGAAAATATGCGTCGGATCTACTTCATTTAAATAGTATTAAACCAACTCAGCGTCTTTTTCCTATCAATCGAAAAGAATAAGTGTTAATTTCGTGATTTCGCACCAAGATCTATTATTCTGAAGTTATACTAAATAGATTTGGTTTAAATTCTGCAAAAGGCTTAAATTACAATAAACCTAAAACCGAGGAACATATTTTATTTCAATGCATTAAATATGACATACAAAGAGAAAAATTGAAACACGTTTTTGAATACAAAGTCCTATCTTACTTTTGGTTATTTGATATGAGCGATGAACCTTATTACCAAAAATATCCATAATTAATTTCCTACAAAAAATTAAGTAGTATTTTTGTGTTAACTTCTTTTGTATTATTTAGCGACAGAGGTTTTGCATAACACTACATTTCGGTGCCTTTTTTTTTTTATTTAACAACTTTGAAAACAGTCAACTCTTATTGTAGATTATTACGGAGATTAGTAGTAGCCGCTAGCGGCCACTAGCTCCTTCATTTTAAAATGTTGAAACATAGCGGTGGTCTCATGCCCTTTGAGTTAATAAGCAAAATAGATAATTAAATGCCCTTTTTTAAAAAGAATTATTTATTTAAACAGTCAACTCTATTGATTTTCTGAAAATCTTTTTTATTGGTATTACCATTTTCCATTTCATTTCTTCTGATTTCATCTTAAGAGCAATTGAATGAATTGAGGTAAAACAACTAACACGAGCATAAATCTCAAAGTCAAGTCAAGTCAAAACATTTTAATGTGTTTCACAAATTTTCCAATGTGATCTTCCCACACGATGATATTTTGCATGGGGGTAGATGGTGTATAACACTGAAGCTCATGCATAGCAATAGGAATCTGTTGAACCCGACGTCTGATTCACTAATGTTCAAATCAGATGCAGTTTTCGGATTAAATGCATACACTTTAGATTTCAAATATACCCACAACCATAAATCCATTGAAGTAAGATTCGAACTTGGCGGCCACAGAAAAAACGTGAAATGGCGGGAGATAATTTTGTCATTAATGTTGCGCTAAGAAACAGAAGAACACAAATGGGAGAGATGCATTCTCATCTTGTTTCAATCCTTGCATTCTCACGACGTCAGACAGAGCATTTCGCTGTCGACGACGACGAGATTGAATAAAGGTGGTGTTCCTGTGCTTACTAGAGCACATCTACACAATTGCAAATAATAAATTATAGTATTAATTAAAAGTTAACAGTAAATTTAGAACAAACCTATCTCAATTATAACATCGGAATAATGGAGGAAGGAGACAAAAGTTTTATTTTATTTTATTATTATAATTAATACGACGATTTGTATTTCGTGGAGCTCCTTGGCTGCGAGGTAGTCGTTAGCTCCGATCTGGAAATAGTCCTTTGAAGAATGAAGAACACATTGCTGCTATAATTGATATTGAAATGTAAGAGAGTGGAATCCAGGAATTTTATGGAGGTCTTAGGTCAGGATACCAGAAATACAAAGTGTATGCATCGAATCCGTAAACTGTATCTGATTTGAAAGATGCCATCAGACGTCAGTTTCGACAGATTCTTCTTGCCATGATACTTTCTTCGTGCTATCCCACCATCTGCCGCATGTAAAGTGTCATCATGTGTGAAGGAGGTTACGTGGGAAATTTGTGAAACACATTAAGGTCCTTTGCTTTCTGTTTCTTCCCTGTAATTATTGGTTATTTTCACTTTTCTTCTTAGTCTGTCTAGCGCCGGCGATTTTCGAGCTACAGTTACAATACCAACGCTATTTATGGTTTTTCACTATAGAGATCACATTCTAATTAAAAAAGAAGTACTACAGGCCTTGCAGTTTGAAATTTTCGAAATCGTGTCACTGCAACCGTTATTGTTAGAGTTGAACTGTTTCTCATATGATTCTTGAGCTGATACCTCAAAATACCTTAAAGCAAAATTTTCAGTTTCTGTGAATGGTATGATAGCTAGGGACTCATATATCGAGAAAGCTATTTTTATAATAACTCTGTACTATATATTGGCATTGGAACTTTATATATATTGGCACTGTACGGGGCACACTTTTTAATTGCTGGGTTTTTGTAATGAATACTAAAATTATTTAATCATTCTATAGGGCATTTAATGTTTTTATAATAATTTTTCTTATCAATTATAAAATTCTAATAGAAAATTTTAAAAAATACACAATTCTGCAGTACTTGTTTCTATGGGATTTTTTAAAACTTATACATTTAAAATTAAACTAAATAGAAAAGTTATAACATATAATTATACGCTTTAAAAGTATTACATCATCAAAATATAATCCAAAATACGTTCCTAGAAAAATGTTAAAATTCATAAAATATCCAATAATTTTTATGAATTTCATAAGTTTCGCCATTGCGCCCTGTGCCAAATTTTGCGAAATTTTGTAATAGAATTTTCCTATTTTTCAAGAAAAGTGTTTTTCGGCCTATTTTCGTTCTTGAGGCTTCTGTTTATGGTGTTATAATCCGTTGTTCTTTAGAAATGTTCGATGAAGAGCATATCAAATGAACATAAAGTCCTTTGTCATAAAATAATTCCATAATACCTAAACGTTTTCTTTCGTTCTGTGTGTTTGGGGTCATTATTTGGTTGGGAAAAAAAGTTTTTTTATGACACATTTATGTAGCAATTGAATCCTAAGATATTAGCACAATTTCAATATATCCGCTGTGATTTATTATCACATCAATAATTTGCAATTTCTCGTTCTTATACAGTCCGTAGTTTGCTTATACAATTCCAAATTTGTCAGAAGGGGGTTTTTGTGTTCGGAGTTCTGTATTTTTTCATGCTATATCATTTGCTGCCCATCTAATCCAAACCCATCGAATAGACTTTTATCAGACAATATTTGCTCTATTCTAAAAGTATTCACCTTTATCAACATAGATTATTGAGAAAAGCAGATTTTTTCAATTTCTACTATTAGTTCACACTCTCCCTATATATATTTATATTATCTTGTTCAAATTTTTAATCATTAATAAAATACTTTTTATTCATCCACTCATTTTCAAATACATTTTTTAAACTTGTAGTGGATGACACTTGATGTTAATACAGTTTTTGCAAATATTAATTCATTCATTAAATTCAATTAATTAATTTTAGTTTTATAGGGAAGAAAAAAAATTCTGTTATATAAGATATTTAGCAGGATATAAATTTAGGGTTAAATACCGTCAGTAGCGAAGCGTGTAGATCGCTGGAAAAAAATTCCTTCTTCAGATTCTTTTTTGATTCTGGGTTATAGTTTGAGTCAAGAGGGAACAAAATGGAAAATGAGCCATGTGAATAAATGAGTGAGAGAGATGGAAAGTGTGTATGTGTGTGAGAGAGAGAGAAAGAATTTTTTCTAACTTAAAAAAATGAATGAAAAATATTTATAAATTATTTTCTGCAATATAGTGAAAAAAAAGTAGGAATTGACTTAAAATTTTTTTTTATATTACTTGTTTTCTGTTAAATTGTGTAGAAATTTTTTTGCGAGATACTCGACCATCAAAACTTTCTTCAAAGATATTGCATTAGTTACTTTCTGAAACAAAAATCCCTTTGATTGAATAACTTAACTTTAATCTTAGATGCACTTAAATTCGAATGATTTTTTTTAATTAGTTACATGAATAAATGTTCGTGTTTTTAAACAAGTTTCGTTTGGCGTTATTTTTTGCGGCTTATTAAATTCCTTCTATTAGCTCACACTCTCCCTATATATATCTTGTTCAAATTTTCAATGGTTCATAAAATACCTTTTATTCATCCACTCATTTTTAAATACATTTTTTTTTTTTGAACTTGTAGTGGATGACACTGGATGTTAATACAGTTTTTCAAATATTAATTCATTAATTAAATTTAATTAATTAATTTTAGTTTTATATGGGAGAAATATTCATATATTCACGCTGCTCTTTCTTCTCATCTGCTCATCATTAATTAATTAATAATCTCTTTTTTCTCGTAATTAATTATTATTTAATTAATGATTATTAATTATTTTATTCATTCAATTATAATTATTTTTATTCATTTAATTATTAATTATTATTATTTTATTATCAAATATTTTTATTATTCATTTAATATATATTATTCAATTTTTAAAATAATGTAACTACAAATTGGAAATAATATAAAAAAATCGTCTGATTTTAATTTATTCATTTAATTATTAATTATTTTTATTTTATTATCAAATATTTTTATTATTCATTTAATATATATTGTTCAATTTTTAAAATAGTGTAACTACAAATTGGCAATAATATAAAAAATCGTCTGATTTTAATTTAGCTTATTTTTCTGGATATTAGAGAGTTTTTGCATACCGTTTGTTAGTTATCGTAGGACGTCCGTTAGCTTTTTCTCCCTAGCACGCATGCTCATAGGAAACTGCGCATGCGTATCTGTAATAATGTTTCCTATGAGCATGCGTGCTAGGGAGAAAAAGCTAACGGACGTCCTACGGTAACTAACGTACAGTATGCAAAAACTCTCTATTATTATTCTTAATTTTTTACGTTTGAAATTTGAAACGATCGTGTTTGAGTATTCTTGTTAATGTATTCTATATTTTTTAATTTTAAATGATCAAAAAGTTTTAATTAAATTTGAAATATAGCCTAATATATTTGCTTTTATTATTTTTATCGTATGTATTTGCTTTTATTATATTTGCTTTTATTATTTTTGCTTTTATTATTTTGCTGTAATTCGAGATCGCTGTTCTTTTTTTTCAATTCCTTCTATTAACTCACACTCTCCCTATAGATATCTTGTTCAAATTTCCAATCGTTAATAAAGTACTTTTTATTCCTCCACTCAAATTCAAATACATTTTTTTTTTGAACTTGTAGTGGATGACACTTGATGTTAATACAGTTTTTTCAAATATTAATTCAGCAACTAAATTTAATTACTTAATTTTAGTTTTCCTTTAGATTTAAGTTGCATATATCTACCAATAGATGGCTCCAGATAAACTTTAAAAAAATGAATGAAAACTATTTATAAAGAATTTTCTGCAATATAGTGAAAAAAACGAAGGAATTGACTTTAAAAAGTTTGTTTTTATATTACATGTTTTGAGCAAACTTTCTTTTGCAGTGTTGACTTATTGCATTTTGGATTATCAAACGAGGTCATAGAATAGTTTTCGATGCTTCTTGTAAAGATATGCATCGATTACCAGAGCCCATTGTGACTTTTCGTCTCATTTCGGTTGTTTCTTTTCCAACCCTCACTGGACTTTCAGTAATATTCTTTTTTCCATTTCTGTGAAGCTTCGCTCGTTAAGGTTTAACTACCATTTCTGAAAAACGAGTTTGGAAATTATATTTGAAGAACTAAGCAATTGCGTAGTGAAACCCCGATTTGCAAATTCGTCCATTTTTCTCGGAAACAAAAATTTTAATTCTATTAATATTTTTGAATTAATTTTACTTTTATTGGGCAAATGCTAATGAGATTTTGATACTGTTTAAAAAAAAGTAGTAATCACATGTTAATAACGATGGCATTCATTCCGTCTATATTAGTTTTTTTTCCCCCTTCGAAACATTATGCTATAACATTTGAAACATTATTGTTTAACATTATAAGCATTGTTGTGTAACACATTGTTTAACATTATAAACATTATTGTTTAACATTATAAGCATTGTTGTATAACACATTGTTTAACATTATAAACATTGTTGTATTAACATTATAAACATTGTTGTATTAACATTATAAACATTGTTGTATTAACATTATAAACATTGTTGTATTAACATCATAAGCATTGTCGTACAACACATTGTTTAACATTATAAACATAACCGAACGGACACTTAGCACTCGGTACACCTATCCATTAAGAACAAACACTGGAGTTTCCAATTTTAATACACATCACGCGAATGAAGGTCATTTATTCGAACATTAACATCAAAATTATAGATATAAATATCTTTCGACAATGTTAAACAAAAATAATATTTATTAAAAATTTGTGTAATAAACATGGAAATACATTTTATGAATTAAGATTATGAAGAGTTATATTACATTAATAAAATAGAAGCAAATCAATTTTTCTGAAATTGCCCGGAGTAATTTCCCTGCGGGAATTTTTTACAAATGCAAAGGGGAATTTAATCCCTTGGTCCAATTAGTAATTTTCTGTATTATACATTTAAAATTAAACTAAAAAAAAATTATGCCACATAATTATACACTCTAAAAGTATTTCATCCTCAAAATATAATTCAAAATATGTTCCTAAAAAAATGTTAAAATTCATAAAATATCCAAAACTTTTAACGAATTTCATTGGTTTCGCTATTGCACCTGTGCCAAATATTGCGAAATTTTGAAATCGATTTTTCCTGTTTTTCAAGAAAAGTTTTTTTCAGCCTATTTTTGTTCTTGATGCTTTTGTAATCAGTATTTTTTTTAGAAATGTTCGATAAAGTGCATATCAGATGAACATAAAATCCTTTGTCATAAAATCATTCAATAATATCTGAACTTTGTCTTTGGTTCTGTGAGTTTAGGGTCATTATCTGATTGGAAAACAAAGTTTTTTTTTATGGCCCATTCATGTAGCAATTGAATCTTAAAATGTTCGCACAAATTCAATATATCATTTACGATTCGTTATTACATCAATAATTCGTAATTTCTCGTATTATAGTTTGCTCATACAATTCCGAGTTTGTCAGAATTTTTTTTACTTTAATCGGAGTTCTGCATCATTAGCTGCCCATCTAAACCAAACATATTGAATTTGCTTATATTAGAAAATATTGCTCTATTCCAAAAGTGTTCACCTTTATCAACGTACCTTATTGAGAAAAGCAACAATTTTGTTTTGTTCTGTTAACTTGAGTTGAATTTTTTTACGGTACACTCTACCATGAAAACCTTCTTCTAAGATACTACTTGAGTTACTTTCTGACACAAAAATGCCTTTTTTGAGAAATATTGGTTTAATCTTAGGAGCACTTAAATTCGGATTTTTTAATTAGTTAAATGTATACATGTTTGTGTTTATAAACAAGTTTCCTTTGGAATAAAATTTGAGACTTATTTTGAATAAATTTTCTTTTACAGTGTTGACTCATTACATTAATTTTGTTTAACCATGAAATCTAGAGAAAATATAGGCAATCTATTATTACCAGAGTCATCAAATCTTTTCGCATCAGATGGCTTGGGTATATTTTTAGATGCGATAATATGAGTCCTGCTAAAAAGGTGACTTTTCCAAATGTAGAGGGTACCAAGAAAAGAGTTAGACCTCGTACAAAATGGATAGACTGCGTAGAGGCAGATTTCAGGGCATTAAAAATCAATCGTTGGCGGATTTTGGCATCTGATCTGATTTGTTGGAAGAAGATTGTTGCGACGGTTTTGGCCTGTAACAGGCTGTAGTGCATGTAAAGAAGAAGAAGACTTATTAAATTTTGGATCATCAAACGAGATCCTACAACAGTTTTCGATGTTTCCTATGTAGATATACATCGGTTATCAGAGCCCATTATGACTTTCCGTTGTACTTCGATTGTTTCTTTTCCAAACGAACTTCGTGTAATGGTTGTTCTTTTTCTATTTCGGCCCATCTTCGTTTTCTAAGGTTTAATAACAATTTGTGAAACACGAGTTTGAAAATTTTATTTGAAGAAAAAAAGCAATCAGGTAGTTAAACCCAGACGTGTAAATTCGTTTATTTTTCTAGGACAACAAAAATTTGAATTTTATTAATATTTTTGAATTACTTTTACTTTTATTGTGCAGATGTTGACGGGATGTTGATAGCGTTTGAGAAAGTTAGTAATCATATGTTACTAACGGTGACATTCATTTCATCTATATTAATTATTTTTTCAATTCATTTAAAACATTGTGTTTTTACATTTGAAACATTATTGTTTAAAATTATAAACATTGTTGTATAACACATTGTTTAACATTATAAACTTTGTTGTATAGCGCATTGTTTACCATTATAACTATTGCTGTATAACATATTGTTTACCATTATATTGTTGTATACCACATTTTTTACATTTATAAACATTGTTCTACAATACAATGTTTAACAATAAAATTTACCGAACGGTACTTAGCATTCGGTACACCTATCCATTAAGAATAAACACTGGCATTTCCAATGTTAATATACCGCACGTATGAAAGTCATTTATTCGAATATTAACATCAAAATTATAAATATTTCGACAATGTTAAACAAAACCCATATTTATTAAAAATTTATGTAATGAATATGGGTTAAATGCATTTTAAGCATTCAGATTTTGAAGAGTGAGTTCCTGATAAATATGAAGGTCCGTTCTGAAGATTTCTGCTGCGATCAAAAAATTTGCTCCGAGAAGAGTTCGGTTGGCATTGAACATGAATGTAATTGGATTTATCTTTATTTAGATGCAATATTCCAAAAATAATTCACTAATTTTAGAAATTTATGCTGGTCATTAGATTTTTTTTGCTCCACTAACAATTTCTTCACTTGAAGTTAGACAATTATGAAGATTCAGTTTAATACTAATATGCATATTAAAACGACTTATCTTTTACATATCAAATATTCAAGAAAAATAATATTATATATTATTAATTTAAAATAATTACTATTTTTCTGTCATAAACATTAGACCAATAATTTTCCAGTACATGAAAAAATAATTATTAAAATCTGGTTTAAAACCCTTTCATACCCGTTGTCCATTACAATTGATGTACATTTAAAAGCTTTTTTTTAATTCGCTGAATGCAGAAAGTTGATACTTGTTCCTTGGATAGTTGAAAGATTAATTAATTTGATATCATTGCATTTCTTCGTTTGGCAACAGACAACAGACTTTTACAGTTTTCTTTCTTTGAAAATAGCGTCTTCTCTAGTATGCAAAAAGGTGAGCAATTTTTTTGTTTGAATTTATATGAATAAATTTTTTTTAAATATGCCGATGATTTTTTTATACAAACTTTATAAGGTTATCTTAGCATCAGAAATAGTTTCATTTTATTACCGGCTGTAGTTTAGACAAAATTTTAGCCGAATCGCAAGTTCATTACAATTAGGGATTGCAATACCGGTATACCGGGAAACCGAATACCGGTATACCGGGAAACCGAATACCGTTATTTTGAGACATTTGTACAGTTTTGTAATATCGGTATTCACAAGTATAAATACCGTTTTTTCGGAATTTCGTTTTTTTGCTAGAAATTTAGAATTCTTATCTGTGAAGTCTTATCTGAAAACTAGAAATTCTTATCTGTGAAAATAAGGTTGTAGTTGTGAAGAAAGTGGGAAATATTTCGATATTTTTTAAATTGGTGAGTTTGTTATTCACATTGTATTTGCATATCATACTTTAGAGTTCAAAATATTTTTCAGATTTATTATATATATACTCATAAATAATACCCAATAATAATGAATAAGAATAAGTTTAAAGAACATAAAATATCCGTTGATAATACTTCGGTTTATGTTTTTTAAGATCCTATTTCAAAAATTAGTGATATTTACACTTTTTTGTGATTTAAATAAATAAAATGTTCCTTTACTTTTTTTATGATTCTTTATATACTTTTATAATTTACAAATTTTTTTTGTGATATTTACATTCTCTAATAAAACTGGCAAATAAAGCAAAAAAAAAAAAAAAAAACCCTTTCTTTCTTTTTCTAAAACTTCTACTACCGGTATTAAAATCGGTATCCCGGTATTAAGATCTAAAAAATACCGAATGCCGGTATTGAACTTTCGGTCCGATATTGCAATCCCTAATTACAATAGACATTGGGTCCATGTGGATGTGATTCTTCAAATATTTGATACTCTATTTGTTATCGAATTTATTTTTGGCCTTTAAACTATTTTTAAAACAACAACAAGTGATCAGTATGATAAAATAATTAGTTTTCATTTTAGGAAAATATAATCTGAAAAATTATAAAGATTTATTAACAAATAATAATTTGTATTAATATTGCTAGTGCTGAAATATCAAACATTGAAAAATTTGATTTTGATGATTGCGTTAGTGATAGTGATAATAAATCTATTACAAAAGGTAGATTTTGTTAAAATTCTTGGGAATTCTTTCCAGTAATTAGTTTAAGCTTCATATTAGGCAAAACTATTCTGACATACATACTATAAGTCAGTTTTCACATAATGAAACCTGACTTATATGTATGCAGCTGCTGATGTTTTTACTGAAAATTCCGATAATGAAGTTTCTTAGGAGGGTTCTGATACTTCATTTCTTAATCCAACCAAAAAAGGATATTAGTTAGAGACCAAAATCATTTGAAATAAAAGATTTAGAATTTATTAATGAAGCAACTGATGAAAATTTGGAACAAGATCCATCAGGTTCAGATCTATGCACAACCTAGAAAAAATAAAAAAAGGATAGATCATCATTATTACTTATTGTACAAAATAAAAATATATTCCAAAAAGTGGCTAAAGTTCATCTTCATCTCGAGGTTGTTAATGACTGTAGGGATCATTTGCCAAAATTTGATAAAAAAAAAAAGCGTGTTCTCCAATGTAAAAATTATAGTTGCAATGGTAAAATCCACTTCTACTACAATAAATGTACAGTGCATTTATGCTACCCCTAAAGATAATTTTTTTTAAAAATAAGCAACTAACAGCTACTAACATTGGAACTTTACATAATGGTCGAATGACTAGGGCTCTGACGCCACACGTTTCGGGTTCGAGTCTCGGCAATGCCAAGGATGTCTGTAGTGGTTCGGAATCCACTTTAAACAATAGGTCCCGGTATAATAAGATCATAGAGCTTAGGCGTAAGGCTGACAACCAACCCTACTCTGTAAAAAAGAAAAACATCTCCTGTCTCGAAATCGGTAGTAGGCAGACGAACTTGCCTACCATGGGCTGCAGTGACAGGCAGTTAGTTAGATAAAAATAGATTATAAAAACACTTTCTCGATATGCGAATCCCTAGCTATCGTATCATTCTCAGAAACTTCATGAAATTTTGGTTTAAGGTATTTTGAGGTAAGTATCATAAAGATCATAAGAATCATAAAGAATCATAAGAACACCGGTTAAACTCTAAACTCTAGGTCAACAGTTAAACTCTACGGTTACAGTGATATGATTTCGAAAATTTGAAATGGGAACACCTACTTTTTTCATTGAAACGTGATCTTCATAATGAAAAACTCTAAATAGCGTTGAAACGGTAACTGTAATTCGAAAATCGCCACCACTACGCAGACTAAGACGAAAAGTGAAAATAATCAATAGTTATAGAGAAGCAACAAAAAACAAAATGTCTTATCCAACCTTCTCTCTCTCAATATCTCAGAAAATTGTTCTCCCGTTTGAAGAATCCAATTTCCCTTCAGACCTTTTTCGCTGACCTTTTTAAAAATTTGCACATTCCTCTTTTGTATTTAATTTTCAATCTGCATCCAATTGATAAAAATGAAAAATTTTCCATCTAGATGATTTTCCCTTCCAAACCAAACAGTTATAAAAAGAAGTAGGTGCTGCCATTTGAAATTTTTGAAATCTTGTCACTGTAGCCGTAATTGTTAGAGTTGAACTATTGTTTTTCAAATAATTCTTGAGCGGATAGCTTAAAATACCTTAAACCAAAATTTTCAGTTTCTTTGACAGACCTAGGGATTCATATATCGAGAAAGTTTTTTTTTTTTTAATATAATCATCTTGTATACTGGAATTGTATTGTGCATACTTTTTAATTCCTGGCGTTTTTATAGTGAATACTAAAATAGTTTATTCATTCTATAGGGCATTTTAATGCTTTTATGATAACTTTTCTTGAACAAAAAAAAAAAAAAATCAAAACCCATAATTCTGCAGTACTTATTTCTATGAAATATATTAGGATTTAAAAAATTTTTAATAATATAATTTTAATTATAATAAATAATTATACATTTTTAATGTAATAATTTATTAACCAAATAAAAAATTATAGCCCATAATTTTTGGCTTTAAAAGTATTGAATCAACAAAATATGTTCATAGAAAATGTTAAAATTCATAAATTATCTGACAGTTTTTATAACTTTCACAGGTTTCGGCATCGCCTGTACCAAATTTTGCGAAATTTTGAAATGGATTTTGCTTATTATCCAAGAAAAGTGTTTTAGCCAATTTTTGTTCGTCTATTTATGGTTTTGTAATCTATAGTTCTTTAGAAATGTTCGATGAAGTGCATATCAGATAATCATAAAGTGCATGCAGTCATTCCATAATACCTAAACTTAGTCTTTGATTCTGTGTGTTTATGGTCATTATCTCTTTGGAAAACAAAGCTTTTTTTATGACCCATTCATGTGGCAATTGAATCCTAATTGAATATTCAAGCGATGATTGAAATTGAAATTCAATGATTTAAAAAGTAATTGAATGTTCACATAATTTCAATATATCCTCTGATTCGTTATCGCATCAATAATTTGCAATTTCTCATCCTACACTTCCGGATGAGATTTTTTTTTTTTTTTGGTGCAGTTCTGTATTTTGTCATGCAACATCATTTGCTGTGCGTCTAATCCAAACACATTGAATTTGCTTTCATCAGAGGATATTGCTCTATTCCAAAAGTGTTCAACTTTATCAATACATTATTGAGAAAACCAGTTTTTTTGTTCTGTTAACTTCTGTTGAAATTATCGACCATGGACACCTTCCAAGATACTGCGTGAGTTACTTTCGGAAACAAAAATCCTTTTGATTGAGAAAACTTAGCTTTAATCTTAGGAGCCTTAAATTCGGATTTTTAAAAAATTAATTAAATGAATAAAGGTTTATGAACTAGTTTCCTTTGGCATAAATTATTGCGGCTTATTTTGAACAAATTTTCTTTTACAGTGTTGACTTATTACATTAATTTTGTTTAACCATGAAATCTATAGAAAATATATGCAACCTATCATCAAATCTTTTCGCACCAAATGTATTGGGCATAATTTCAGATGTGATAATATGAGCCCAGTTAAAAAAGGTGGCTTTGCAAATGTAGAGGGTACCATGAAAAGAGGTAGACTTCGCACAAGGTGGATAGACTGGTAGATGCAGATCTCAATCGTTGGCTTACTTTGACATCTGATCGGATGTGGTGAAGAAAGCTTGTCGAGACGGACTTGACCTTTAACAAGCTGTAGTGCATGTAAAGAAGACTTATTACGCTTCTGATCATCAAACGAAATCCTACAACAGTTTTCGATATTTCTTGTAAAGATATGCATCGATTACCAGAGCCCATTATGACTTTTCGTCACATTTCCGTTGTTTCTTTTCCAACCCTCATTGAACTTTGTGGAGTATCACTAGAGTAATGTTTGTTCTTTTTTCCATTTTTGCGAATCTTCCGTTTTTTCTGAGGTTTAACAACCATTTGTAAAAACGAGTTTGAAAATTTTAATTGAAGAACAAAGCAATCACGTAGTGAAATCCCGATGTGCAAATTCGTCTATTTTTCTTGGAAAGAAATATTTAAATCATATTAATATTTTTGAATTACTTTTACTTTTGTTGTGCAGATGTTGACGTGATTTTGATAGTGTTTTAAAAAAGGTAATAATCATATGTTACTAACGATAGCATTCATTCTGTCTGTATTAGTTATTTTTTTCCCTTCGAAACATTGTTCGAAACATTGTTGTACAACACATTGTTTAACATTATAGACAATGTTGTACAACACATTGTTTAACATTATAGACAATGTTGTACAACACATTGTTTAACATTATAGACAATGTTGTACAACACATTGTTTAACATTATAGACAATGTTGTACAACACATTGTTTAACATTATAGACGAACAGACGCTTAGCATTTGGTACACCTATCCATTAAGAATGAACACTGGCGTTTCCAATGTTAATACACATAAAAAAGGGGTGAAGGTCATTTATTCGAAGATTAACATCAAAATTACAGATATAAATATCTTTCGACAATGTTAAACAAAAATTATATTTATTAAAAATTTATGTAATATACATGGAAATACATTTTATGAATTAAGATTTTGAAGAGTTATATTACATTAATAAAATAGAAGCAAATCACTTTTTCTGAAATCGCCCGGAGTAATTTCCCTGGGGGAATTTTTTACAAATGCCAAGGGGAATTGAACCCCTTGGTCCAATTAGTATTTTTCTGTATTTAATGGATTTTATTCCTCTAACTTTGAATAAATTGATTCTCTCATCATATTTGACATTGAACTTGAACATAATTGGATTTATCTTTAATTAGATGCAATATTCCAAAAATAATTCACTAATTTCAGAAATATAGGATGATCATTAGATTTTTTTTGCTCCATTAACAATTTCTCAAACTTGAAGTTAGATAATTATAAAGATTCAATTAAATGCTAATATGAGTATTAAAACTACTTTATATTTACTTTATATTTTATACTGTTATATTTCTGACATAGACATTAGATCAATAATTTCCAATTGTTGAAAAGTAATTATTAATATCTTGTTTAAAATCTTTTCAAACCCGATGTCTATTACAATGGACATACATTTTAAAACTTTTTTCCTAATGCACTGACAGCAGAAAGTTGAAACTTGTTCCATGGATAGATGAAAGATTAATCAATTTGATACCATTGCATTTCTTGGTTTGGCAACAGTCAACAGATTTTTACAGTTTGCTTTCTTTGCAAATGGCGTCATTCTCTAGTCTGCAAAAAGGTAAGTAATCTTTTTGTTTTGATTTACATGAATAATTTTTTAATGTGTCAATGATTTTTCGATTCCATGGCATTGCCGGGTTCGAGTCCCGGCAATGCCGTGGATGTTTGCAGTGGTTCGGAATCCACTTTAAACCTTAGGTCCCTGTCTAATATGACCATAGAGCGTAAGGCTGACAGCCCTACTCTGTAAAAAAGAAAACTATCTCATGTCTCGAAATCTGCTGGTAGACAGACGGTCTTGCCCACCATGGGCTGTAGTGACAGGGTGTTACTTAGTTAGACAATAAAAACACTTTCTCGATATGAGAGTCCAAGATTTCCTACCTATCATACCATTCCCATAAACTGAATGAAATTTTGGTTTAAGGTATTTTGAGGTATGCGCTCAAGAATCATATGAATAACAGTTAAACTCTAAACTCTACGGTTACAGTGACACGATTTCGAAAATTTCAAATGGCAACACCTTTTTTTTTTTTTTTTTTGAAATGTGATCTCCATAATAAGAAACTATAAATAGTATTGAAACGGTAATTGTAATTCGAAAATCGTCTGCGCCAGATAGACTAAGATAAGTGAAAATAACCAGTATTTATAGAGAAGCAACAGAAAGCTAAACGTATTATCTCAGATTAAAGAATTGTTCTCCTGTTTGAAGCATCCAATTTCCCTTCAGAACTTTTTCGCTAACTTTTTAAGAAATTTGCGCATTCCTCCTTTCTATTAAGTTCTCAATCTGTATCCAATTAATAAAAATGATAATAAAAAAAATTTCCATCTAGATGATTTACCCTTCCAAACCAAACAATTACCAACAAAAATAAATAAATAAATAAATAAAAAAAAGTAGATTTTGACATTTGAAATTGTCGAAATCGTGTCACTGTGACCGTAATTGTTAGAGTTGAACTATTGTTTTCCTTATTGTTATTGTAGATTATTACGGAGATCCTTGGCCGCGTAGCGGCCACTAGCTCCTTCTTTGTAAAATGTTGAAACATAGCGGTGGTCTCATGCCCTTTGAGTAAATAAGCATAACAGATAATTAAATGCTCTTTTTTTTAAAAGAGAATTATTTCTTTAATAAAATTATAAAATGAAAAATATCAAAAATTTCAAAAATGTAGATGTTGATGGAATCAGTTGCATGTAATAACCCCGAATGAGCAAAGGTCAAATTAGGAGAAAAGCGAACTTTTTTCATCTAGGCAGTTGTAAGGAATTAATTTAGAACAGTGCGAGGTCTTTTGCTATGTTTGCGGGAAGAAATATCATAATCGTAATTTTGTCTATTGTTTTCCTTATGATTATTGAGCGGATACTTCAAAATACCTTAAACCAACAAGTTTCTGTGATTGAGTTAGGGAATACCATAGCGAGAAAGTTATTTTTATAATCACCTTTTATATTGACATTGTACTGTGCGTAGTTTTTAATTGCTAGCTTTTTAATATTGAATACTAAAATTATTTATTCATTTTACAGGGCATTTGAACGCTTTTATGATAACTTTATTTAAAAATTATAAATTCTAACAGAAAGTTCAAAAACCATAATTCTGCAGTATTTATTTCTGTGAAATATATTGTGAATTTTTTTTCAAGTTTATACATTTAAAACTAGACTTAAATAAAAAGAAATTAAAACAAATAATTTTACGCTTTAGAAGTATTACATCATCAAAATAATATCCAAAATATATTCCTAGAAAAATGTTAAAATCCATAAAATATCCAAGTTTTTGACTCATAGATTTCGTCATCTCCTGTCCCAAGTTATGCAAAATTTTGGCATCAATTTTGCCGATTCTTAAAGAAAAATGTTTTTCAACTTATTTTTGTTCTTCTATTTATTGCTTTGTAATCCGTAGTTCATTAGAAATGTTCGATGGAGTGCATATCAGATGATCATAAAGTGCATGTAGTCATTCCATAATATTTAAACTTTGTCTTTGGTACTTTCTGTGTGTTTGAGATCATTATCTGGCTGGAAAACAAAGCTTTTTTGTGACACATTCATGTTGCAATTGAATCTTAAAATGTTGCTGGTAGTGGTGGTTAATTGAATCTTAAAATGGTACAACTTCAATATATCCTCTATGAATCCTTTGTCAATAATTTGCAATTTCTCGTCCTATAGTTTGCTCATACACTTCCGAATTTGTCGGATGAGATTTTTTTTTTTGTGCAGTTCTGTATTTTTTCATGCAACATTATTTGCCGCTCATCTAATCCAAACGCATTGAATTTGCTTTCATCAGATAATATTGCCCTATTCCATAAGTGTTCACCTTTATCAACATAGTACTTTATTAAAAAAAGCCGATTTTTTTTTTTGTTGACTTGTGTTGAAATTATTTGCACTATACTCGACCATGGAAGCCTTCTAAGATACTGCTTGAATTACTTTCTGAAACAAAATTCCTTTTGATTGAGAATCTTTGCTTTAATCTTAGGAGTACTTAAATTCGAATTTTTTTATAACTATTTAAATGAATAAATATTCGTGTTATAAACAAGTTTCCTCTGGTGTAAATTATTGCGGCTTATTCTAAGCAAATTTTCTTTTACAGTGTTGACTTATTACTTTAATTTTGTTTAACCATGAAATCTATGGAAAATACAGTCTGAGTAAAAACTTTAAGGCCAGTAGACATTTTTGAGAAAATGGGAACATTTAAACTGAGGAATTAAAATACCATTTGATTGATAATTATTGAGCTTAAATAAAAGTAAAAAAAGTAGAAAAATTAATTTGCAAATATTTTATTATTAGAAAATATTACAGAACACACAGATGAATATTTGAGCCTGAGTAAAAACTTTAAGGCCAACGTAGAAAATAACATATAAGAAAAAAATTACGAATTCTTAGAAGGTTGTGTAGGAGCCATTACTTCGAATTACTTCAAATATTCTTGTTTTCATGGATGAAACGAGTTTTTGACAAAGGGTGGGGTCGGTTTTATACCACTCATCTTCGATAGTAGATTTGAACTCTGCTGTTGATGTAAAATGTCTCCCATTTACATAAACTCTTCTTGCTAAGTCAGCCCAAAGGTTCTCGATTGGGTTGAGGTCAGGTGATCTAGCTGGCCATTTCACAGTTTAAACATTGTTGACTTGGAACCCATTTTTTGTGCTGTTACTCTAATGGATCGGTGCATTGTCTTGCTGATATTTCCAATTTTCTCCAGCAAGACATTCAACATTTGGCAAAAGATGATTTGTTAGGACATTTTGGTATCCTTGTGAATTCATTCTACCTGAAACGAACGCAATTGAGCGCACACCATTGTAAGAAAAACAGCCCCAAGTCATGACAGACCCTCCACCTAATTGGCGCTTGGAGAATATTTCTTTTACATTTCTTATATCATGCCAGTAGAAATTCCAGCCATCTGGTCCATCCAAATTCCATTTTTTTTCGTCAGAAAAAATAATTTCTATCCATTGGTTGTCCCAGGTCATGACTTTCTGGCCAAAGTTCAAACGCTCTATTTTGTGTCTCTGCAGTAACTGAGGCTTAGTCAATTTTGCTGCATAAGTGTACCTTCCTGACCTTCTAATTGTGTTATAAATCGTTTTTTGACAAACTTTTAAACCTGTCGCCGGAATCAGTTTCCTGGTTGAGTACTTTCCAGTAGATGCAAGTTGACAAACTCTTCTTTTATCACGCGAGGACAAAGCTTTAGGTCTTCCCCTAGTATTCTTATTACCATAATTGGCTTTCAATTTTAAAAAATTGTTGACTACAGTCTTTGATCTTCCTATCTTTATCGCAATAGCACGACTACTCATTCCTGTTGAAGACAAACCTTCGATCTGTCCTCTTTCACGATCAGTTAACTTCTTACCCTTCGCCATCTTCACAAAGATCACAAATACTTCGAAGAAACGTATGACAAATATGAAAATTGCAGCGTTGTCACAAGCTAGTAGTTGCAATGGTAATTACACGATTATATTATATTTATTTTTAAAAAATGACTGGTGGCCTTAAAGTTTTTACTCAGGCAGAAATACTAACTTTGTAAATAACCACATGTTTCTCATAATTATGTATTTACAAATTATGTTTATAGCATTTCTTTCTTATCAATGAACTTTAATAATTAATATTATTTGAATCAATTTTATTTCATTTCACATTTTCTCAAAAATTTTTACTGGCCTTAAAGTTTTTACTCAGGCTGTATAGGCAACCTAATATTACCAGGATCATCAAATCTTTTCGCATCAGATAGCTGGAACATATTTTTAGTTGTGATAATATGAGCCCTGTTAAAAAGGCGACTTTTTTCAAATGTAGAGAATACCAAGAAAAGAAGCAGACATCACATAAGATGGGTAGATTGCATAGAGGCAGATTTCAAGACATTCAATCGTTGTCATTCCTTTGGTGTCTGATTGGATCTGTTGGACGAAGCTTGCTGAAACGGCCTTGGCCTGTAACAGATTGTAGTGCAAGTATAGAAGTAGACTTATTACATTTTGTATAATCAAGCTTTTGATGTTTCTTGTAAATATATGCATCGATTATTAGATTCCATTGTGACTTTTCATTGCTTTTCGATTGTTTATTTTCCAATCCTCATTGGAACTTCGTGGAATGTTTGTTTTTCCATTTCGATCCATCTTCGTTCTCTAATGTTTAACATCGATTTGTTAAAACGAGTTTGAAAATTTTATTTGAAGAACAAAGAAATCAGGTAGTTAAGCCCTGATGTGCAAATTCGTCTATTTTTCTAGGACAGCAAAAATTTGAATTCTATTAATACTTTTGAATTACTTTTACTTTTATTGTGCAGATGCTGAAGGGATTTTGATAGGGTTTAAAAATGTTAGTAATCATATGTTACTAACGGTGGCATTCATTCCGTCTATATTAATTATTTTTTCTCTTCGAAACATTTTTTACATTTGAAACATTAGTGTTTAACATTATAAACATTGTTGTATAACTCATTGTTTACCATCATAAACATTACTGTATAAAACATTGTTTATGAACATTGTTGTATAACAGATTGTCTAACATTATAAGCATTGCTGTATAACACATTGTTTAACATTATAAATATTGTTGCAATTACCCACATTATTTAACAATAAAACTTACAGAACGGATACAGCATTCGGTACACCTATCCATTAAGAATAAACATTGGAGTTTCCAGTGTTAATACAAATCACACGTATGAACGTCATTTATTTGAACATTAGCCTCAAAATTATAGATATTTGAACATTTTAAATATATGAATTTGTTTTTGTACGTAACAGGTTGTTTTTCTATAAATGAATAATTTAAAATCAAGCAAGTATTTTTGATTTCTGGAAAACCAAAACTGTTGAATCAGTGAAAAAAAAATACCAACCGTCTTAAGCATTAATGGTTTTTTCAATAGTTTAATAAAACGGATGTTTTTTACAATTTTATATTTTAGGATCATTGCATTTATATTTTTTCTTTGGACAAGGTTAAACAAAAACCATATTTACTAAAAATTTATGTAATGTACATGGGTGAAATATATTTTATGAATTAAGATTTTAAAGAGTCATATTACATTAATAAAATAGATGCATATACATAACAGAATAATTTCCTGGGGGGAATTTTATACGAATGTCAAGTGAAATTGAACACTTTGGTTCAATTAGAAAGTACAAATTTTTCATAAAGTAACAGTGCCACTAATTTTAATTTATCCCTCACTATAATGAATCTGTTTAACAGATCAAGCAAAATTAGAAAATTTAGTTTAAGGTGATAACTTCACTGGTATTGTATGCAAATTCTCCATTGTATTATTTTCACCCATAATAAATCTTGTAATTCATCTATAATATATCTTGTATTAATTTAATTGTTAAACATTTTTCCGAAATAATTTTAGATAATAAAAGTTCTCAAAGAACATTTATGTTAAAATAGATTTTGGAGATTAAAAAGGATGCAAGAATTTCGAAACCAAACTAATAAATTTTAAAAGTGCAGAAACTCATATGAATTTTTTTGCTTATATTTTAATCTTCTTCCTCATCATAATTATTTAAATTTATTATCTTCATATAACAGAAATAATGTTTCATATAACCAAATCAGTAAAAATATTTATCACAATATATTGAATTTTTTTGTCTCTCTCTATATATATATTACTAGAAACAGCATGAAAAATGTTGAATTTCGTGAGAAAAATATTCAATGGAAAAATAAACAAATAAATAATTTTATTCTACCCTGTCTATTTAATAATACACCTGCGTTGATTACTCTCGTCTCTTATTCTAATTCACTAACATATGTATTTGTTTGTGTGCATAACAGGTTTTTTTGCTATAAATGAACAATTTAAAATTTAGCAAGAGTTTCTGATTTCTGGAAAACAATAACTGTTAAATCAGCAGAAACATATCAACTGTCGTAAACATTAACGTTTTTCTTTCACTAGTTTAATAAAGCAGATGTTCTTCCCCCTTATTCTACAATTTTATATTTTAGGATCACTGTATTTATATTTTAATTTCTTACTAATGATCATCATTTTAACGTTTTGTATTGGTTATATAATACGTACAGAGCTAAGGCCGAGTGATTAGCGTTCTGGCGCTCGGTGCCACAGATTTCGGATTCGAATAGAGTAGATTCGAATAGAGGTTCGGAATCCACTTTAAACCGTAGGTCCCGGTATATTATGACTCTAGAGAGTTGGGCATATGGCTGACAACCCTACCCTGAAAAAAGATAGCATCTCCTGTCTCAAAATTTGCCAGTATGCAGACGGCCTTGGTCCACCATGGGGCTGTTGCACCAATGAAGAAGATATAGAGCGAAAATTATTTGTTATTCAATTAATAACAACACAACCATTGAAAACTATAATTTACTGTGATCTTGGTTTTCTGTTATAATTTATATATCATAGTAGATGAGTGAAATTACCAAATAGCATGAAAACAATATCCTTCCGTGAAGAAACACAGCGATTAATTTGTTTTCAAGAAGTCAGGTAATTAATCTCTCTCTACCTTTCTGTTTAAAAATATTCATGCACTAAATATACTTGATGTATAGTACGAGCCTTATTCTAAGTTACTGAAATTAAAACTTATTTGTATGCATAACATGATATTTAACATGAACAAACAATTTGAGCCAATCAAATGTTTGCAACGTCTGAAAGTGAAAAACTATTGAATCAACGGAACAATATCTACTGTTGTATTTATGACAGGTTTTTTCGGTGTCTTTTAAAATAGCTGGGGTTTTTTTGGGGGGGGGGTTCACAATCAGCTCGTTACTATTTTAGAAATTGAACAAAAAATTCCACCATTTCTTATTACCAAAACATAAAGTACATAATAAATGGGAAATATCAACTTTATGTTACACATGAACAAATTTATATACCACTAAATTGGAACAAAGTGCAAAATATTTTTATACCTTACATAAACGAGTGCTTCAAGTTGGCCCGCAAAGCTAATTGAATGCAGTGAGGTTAAAATTTTGAACACTTAGTGGCAGAAATTAAATTCGAAAAACCTTGCATGTGTGTGTAATTTGTTTGAGTAAACAAATTACACACACATGCAAGGTTGTAGTGTCATCACAAATCATGGGCGATTTACCTGCAGAGAGAGTAACTGTGCATCCACCCTTTAGTGTAATTGATTTAGACTTGCGGCTTATAAAAATCAACGAAATAGTATATTAAACAAAGTGTACATTTGTGTATATATTTGTTTTGTAACTCGTGCCCTCCACCTTGAGCTGTTATCTGATTTAACATGTGATCTGTGAAATATCATTTAAAAAGAATGTCAGGAAAATTACGTGTCATTTATGAAGAACTGGAAACTGTTATTATTCAGATAGAGATTATATCAAACTGCAAATCCCTTATTCCAATGTCAAAAGATGTCGACTATTTTAAGGATTTGACTCCCTGTCATTTTCTTATAGACATCAATACTACACTTGAATCTAATGTGTTGGATCTAAGTGATAGTCGGTTGAGTCGCTGGCAGTTAGCAAATAAGGTAGTTCAAATTGTCTGGAAAAATGGAGAACCAATTATCCAACCAATTTAAATACACTCCATCAAAGATCTGAATGGATGGTTGAAAGAGATAATATTTCTATAGGTATCATGGTAATTGTGAAAGAGGATTTTTTAACAGTTTGTAGAAGATCATTAACTAGAGTAGTGGAAGTGCATTGTGGTTCTGATAACAAGGTAAGAACCTGTAAATTTAAAACTATTTCAGGACAATTTAAATGGTCCATAACAAAATTATGTATATTACCTATTAATGCAAACAAATATCTCATTTTATATTATTAAATTGTTTTATATTTTATGTCTCCTTATATGGATATTTTTTTATTGTTAAAATGTAGTTATTTATTTATTCTGCATATTTGTATTACTATTAATTGTATATTGAGTTACTTTAATTTGTTTAGATGCTTAATGCGGAATTTTGTGCTGCAACTTTATAAGAGCTATAGTGTTTAACTTTTCTTTACTGGAATGTTTGTAAACATTGCAGGACCCACCGATATGTTTATGCAAGCAGCGTTATCTGTAAGGTGCTACGGGGAATTCCCGAGGCGAGAGAGAGTGGAGTGCGTGTTAAGGAGAGGTAGTGTAGTAAGACCATCTTTGAGTGTGATGGTGGCCAAATAAATTAGAAAAATTTGCAGTGTACATCTTGCTTTTATCTATGTTAAATTGATGTGACAGAACTGTCGACTAAAACACTTCTTTTACTGTACAGAATATAAAATCTTCAAATATATGATGTCAATATAAAATTATTTCTTTTATGATTTCTGCAAAAATTGAAAAAATTATTCACCAAATTTTTATTCAAAATAAATAAGCAGTCTGCAAAAAGTATTACGAAAACACGTTTTATTGAACTTAATTCTTGGTTTCACCACCATATGCTGTCATCACAGCTTGAATACTAGCTAGTATACAACATGCTTGTTGCCAGGTAAGTTCTCCAGTGCCCACTACAGATATCTTTAATATGGCTATCGATTTCGCTTGTGATAACGGATGCGCAACATTCCTCTCGACTGCCAATACCTAAGAGTCACAAACTTTCTTCATGACATTTAAAAATCAGGCAAAATACCTAGTCAAAGGTGATGTGAGGCATCAACATCATGCTCAGAAAGCTAGTCCTGAATATATTTGATGTGATGCATGATACTGAGATAGATAAATAGATGCCTTGATAGATAGATAGATAGATAACCTAGAAAAAGTCCTCTCCATACAAAAGCTTTTGGAAAGAACGCCACAAGCATTCTTGCCAACATTGAATTGCACGTTTACAATTCAATGTTTTCTTATTTGAAAATTATGAAAGAAGGACTTTTATCAATAACGCTCAATCTTGGATACACGATTCCTATTCACATTATTTTATTTATTAGTTGTTCTTTCTTATCTTTACGTAAGTATCTCCAATGTGTTGATTTTCGACATATTATAATTATATCAATAACGCTCAATCATTATTATATTCAATAACGCTCAATCATTATTATATTCAATAACGCTCAATCATTATTATATTCAATAACGCTCAATCATTATTATATTCAATAACGCTCATCAAAACTCTTTTCATTGTGTTTCATTTGCTTGTTGTAACACTTACAGAGAAAAAATATTATTTTTTTTTTATTTTAGGATTTAAAACTAATTTAACTAAAAAATAATTCCCAGTAACTTTATCAAATGAAATATTTTTTTCTGTGGATGCGGATTTTAGAAATCTGTTCCTTCAGAAATTAATTATTGTCTATTCCTTTATCCGTTTCTTCACAAATTAATCATTGTCTGTTTTCCCTCAATATGGTTGTCGTCTATTGAATGGTCTATTCTCAATCTTTTTTAACTAGCTATATTAATCTCGAAAGTTTTATGCACAACTTCAGAAAAATATCATTAGTTTTGTAACAAAATTTGTCAATTTTATTCCTTGTTCAATTTTACTTTCAAATTTTCGTTTTTCATTCCAGTAGATAAAGGAAAACTTTAAATGTAATTAACTGAAATATTACCAGAAATTTTATTTCTTGATTGTCACCTTAATTTACAACAACGAGCAGATAATAAAGGTGCAGGAAATCTCTCGATTAATATTTAGCTGAAATCAAATTTTTTAGTAGTAAGAAAGTAATTAAATAACAAATAAGTTAGTGGAGGACTTTCTAAAGTAATATTTTAAAGGAATTGTGATAAAAATTACAATGAAATACGAGGCGTAATAAAAGCAATAATTAAGTTTAGTAAATTGTGAGCTATGCCAAACATACTGCAATTAAATTGTCTTAAAAAATTTCAAATATTAAATCAAGGGTGCGCAGTTTATTCCGTGGGCCTGGTAAAAGTGGTTAAAAGATTAAAGTCAAGTGGTTGGACTGTCTCAATAGCGTGCAGAGCTTTTGCTTCTGTGTGAGAAGGATATTGATGTCTTTACTTTTGGAGGCTAAATGACAACCGACTTAAAATCTTTGCAGACTCAAAATCGAATGCAGCTCTGAGAGGCTATGGATACGAAGAAACGATATTGGGAAAGATAGTTAGAATGAACTCTGTTGCAGCATGTTTTGTTGTATTCTCTGTTGTTTTTTTTCTTTTTTTCAAATTGTTCATAATCTGCTATTGAAATAAAAAATAAAAATAAATGGTTACTTATTAGTTTATCCTAATAAGAAATGTTAAAAATAGAAGAACAAAAATATTAGAATATGCATTAATTCTCAAATTATATTGCATAACTCTCAAAATCATTGAAAAAAGATATATAACCATTGATCATTACGGACAAATGGCCCGGTTTTTAAAGTCCCCGTTAAACTCTTTATTTTGAAAAGATTTGTAAATAAGATAGTAATCTATTTTTAATAATATTTGTAAATAAAATAATTTCTGTAGTATTTGTGAATAAGATAATTTATCATTAATTACTTTTCTGTTGAACAACTGTACATAATAAATAAGCAAACAAAAATATATTGCTTTTCATATGGTTATTGCGAATTCTAAAATCTAAAGAAAATGTGTTCTTATTTTTCTTATTAAAAGTAAGTCTTTCGATAATTTATAATTTTTCTTATAGCTATAAGAATAATAATAACTACTTGTATTCTTAATATCCTGTGAAATCTTTGTATATATAATTCTTCTGTACATGTTTTTGCCACTGAACTGCTCCTAAACGGTCTGACCGATTTTGATGAAACTTTTTGTATGTGTTTGACAAAACATGGAGATCGTTTTTATGCTATCCATTTTATAGATATTTTCCACCAGATGGTGCTGTACCATTTCATCTTATATATCGTTCAAACGATATCCATGAAAGTTAGCATGCACATATATTGCAACATGGAGAATATATTTGCGATATGGAATTTTCTACAACGCATTTTTTTTTTTTACTTTGCAGGACAACGTATGCCAGGTTTTGCTAGTATTTTATAAATAATTTTGCTTTTATTTTTTTTAAGTGTCCGTATGGGATTTAATTGAAACAAAATTCATTAATTAAAAGAGCCAGAAATTTTAAAACAAAATAATTATTTTCTCAGTGGTGAGTAACAGCGAGTATTTAATTGCAAGCATGAATTTCGAATTCTTTATTTTTCTACTGTAAGGGCAAGTTGAAGTTGTGAGGTAGGTCATTGGCCATTATCATAATAATTTAATAATTATTAGACTAATGATAAATGGCCAACTTAATAATGATAAATTATAATAATGATTTGATTAGACCATATTAAATTATAAATTTTAATGTATTGCGAAAACGAATTATCATCACAATTCGAATTCTGAAAAAAGAAAGCGTAAGAAGAACTTAGAGAAAGAAGCAAATAAACAGAGAAACGCTCTCCTAAACTATGTTATTCATACAAAATTAAACAACATCAATGTGAAAGTTGAGCCTGAAGAAAACATTAGCAAAAAGGATCAATCAAAATCAATAATCAAAGGTCAATATTCTGGAAAATCTAGAAATACAAGTAGAAAATACAGAAAACATTGGAAGTATAATTGATGTAGTAGAAATGAAAAATTAGAAGATAAAGACATACCAGAGATTGAGAAGAAAAAGAAAATGCAATTAATGAAGTAGAAACACAAAATATAGAAGGTATGCCCTGAATCAGGGATGGGCAAACTTTTTCGGTCGCGAGCCAAAAATCGAAAAGTTCGAAAGTTTGGATGGCCAAGATAAATTTTTCTAAAATTTTAAAAACAATATACAAGTATTACAATTTAAATATGTTAATGAGATGAATGAAATTGCGATTTCATTTTTAAAAGTTCCTTACATTGAGGTTCGAAGTGAGATGTACTGATTCGAAGGAACGAGGCTAAATGCTCATCTGTCATCCTACTTCTGAAATAATTCTTTCTAAGGATCATAGTTGAAAACACTTATTCACATATATATGATGAAGCAAACATTGCACTGATTTTCTGGGAGTGAGATATTAGTTAACTTTTCTAGAACAAAAATAGAGGAAGTAAAAAGATCCTCACTCCTTTGAAAAAAAGGGAAAAAAAATAATATTTAATCAAAGTAGAAAAGGAGATGGATATATAATATATAAATATATATATTTTTTAATTTGCCTCGGACCGACAAATTAAAATTCTATCCGCGGGCCGAATAGAACCTTTCGGAGGGCCGGAGTTGACTAGCGGCCGTAGTTTGCCCATCCCTGCCCTATATCGTTAATGTTATTTTAATTTTTGACAGTTGGGACATTTTGTTATGACCTTTAAAATTAGCAATAGACATGCAATGTTATTTGCTAAAAATGAACCATTGTCAAATATTTTTCTTTCTTGTACATACCGTTAAAAAAGTAGTGACAGAAGGTGGAAAAACTGTAACTCAGACATTAAAGAAAAATATTTTTACTCGTAACAGAGCAAATGTAGAAAAAATTGACCGAGAATGATCTAGTACAGGGGAGGCCTACCCAAATGATCTTACGGGCCACTTTGGAAATGCACCATAACTCCGCGGGCCGCATATAAAATTATATATCCCCATATTAGATTTATACCCACTATAGACATTTTTTGGGGTGAA
Source organism: Caerostris darwini (assembly GCA_021605075.1). NCBI lineage: Eukaryota > Metazoa > Arthropoda > Arachnida > Araneae > Araneidae > Caerostris > Caerostris darwini. The sequence continues at coordinate 28,495 of BPLQ01000723.1, forward strand.
AAATTGAAACATAATGAGATATTATAGTGTTACTATTCTTCTTACATGTAAGCATAGATAATATAATAATAATGATACTAAAGGCATATTGTAAAGAAATATATAACACTAAAAATGAATATAAAAAATATATAAATATAAACGAAATAAAAAAATTAAATCTTTAAAAAATATTTATTTTTCTAGTGCGATATTTGTTTCTCTACTTTTTCACTTAGCTTTTGCAAATCGATCTCAATTTGGGTATTTGCACATCGTAATTGGTGTTGTAGTCCGTTATGTTTGGGCGTGTTTTATGTTTGGTCAGTTTTATTTTAGAAAAAAAAAAGTTCGCAGGTGTAAGTGGAAACAAAAGCTCTAACAACTTCAACTAAGAGTCTGGTTTGCTCTGCTATCAACAATCGAGTGTGCGTACCTAGGGATTGTCACTAAGATCACTCAAAGTGAAACATAGAACCTGTTATATTAGATGTTCCAAGATGGCGCGCATCATGAGTTAGCAGAATATAATTTAATTATTCTGCGAACTCATAACTGTAAACTCATAAATAAAACAGGAAATATCTGTCATATATTCTCAAGAATATTATTTTAGAAACAAAATTAATTTTTTCTCATAATTTCGATAGTTAATTTTTGAATATATGGATGCACACATAATGTATTTTTTTATTACATTGTTTTTCTCTACTTTGACCATTATAAAATAAATATATTTTGTAAAAGGGTGATAAATCTCACGAGCGGGAAAAATATTAAAAGCGGGTCGCGGGTTGGCCACCCCTGATTTAGTATATAGGTCAAAAAGTAAAGCAATTTACTGTTATGTTTGCAAGATATTTGCGATCAGAAGAACTGCTTTTACAAAAGGTTACTCGGACTGGAAAAATGTAAATTTAAGAATGAATAAAAGAGCATGATAATTCTATTATAGGCATTCTATTGAAACTTCAATAACAAGAAATTTGTCGACGGACTTGTAGATACTATAGTTGGAAAACAATACTTAACAGTTGGGCTGACATGTTCGTAGGCTGACACATAGATGGCGCTACTAGTATTAAATCCATATGATTTTTAGTTAGCCCTAGCCTTCAAAAGTCACGTGTGTAAATTTGACAGCTGTTGCACTATTAGTATGTGAGTTATAGTATTTTTAGTGTTCATCACGTGCAGTCCACTCCGCTGACTCGATTGGACTCAGGTGTGAAACGGTGGAGCCATGTTTCATTCATTGTCACATATCGACGCAAATATTCGCAATTTATTAAGATTGAACACAGCTGTTGCACTATTAGCATGTGAGTTATAGCATTTTTAGTGAAGCAACTTTTATTAGTTTGAAAAAATGGATAAAAAGTAATTTCGTATGTTAATTAAAGCATGCTTTTTGGCGAAAAAAAATACTATTGAAGCCAAGGCTTGGCTTGATAAACATTATTCGGACTTTGCACCAGGAAAATCCACCGTAGAGAAGTGGTTTGCTAAATTTAAACGAGGCGAAATGAGAACCTAGGACGATGCACGCAGTGGACGCCCCAAAGAGGCTGTTACCGACGAAAACATCAAAAAAGTCCACAAAACAATTTCTTATAACCGTAAAGTGAAATTGATTGAGATAGCTGAGACCCTAAAGATATCAAAGGAACGTGTTGGGACATATCGTGAATGAATATTTGGATATGCGAAAGCTCTGTTCAAAGTGGGTGCCGTGCAGAGCTGACAATCGACCAAAAACAACAACGGATTGATGATTCTAAGCAGTGTTTGGAGCTGTTCAATCTTAATAAATTGCGAATATTTGCGTCGATATGTGACAATGGATGAAACATGGCTCCATCTTTTCACACCGGTGTACAATCGAGTCAGCGGAGTGGACTGCACGTGATGAACACTAAAAATGCTATAACTTCACTAAAAATGCTATAACTCACATACTAATAGTGCAACAGCTGTCAAATTTATACACGTGTCTTTTGAAGGTTAGGGCTAACTAAAAATTATATGTATTTAATACTAGTAGTGCCATCTATGCGTCAGCCTACGAACTTTTCAGTCCACCTGTTAGAAGAAAAAAAATATTGGAGAAAAGTACTGCTGCTAGAAATAACAATAAAAATTTTAGCTAAAAATTTTTTTTTTCTGAATGTCATAGCGGGAATTACATTAGAATTCTAGAATATTTGGCAGAATTTGATGAGTTTTTAGCATCGCATATAAAACAATATGGATCAGTTGGAAAAAGCAAAATGAGTTATCTTTTTCCGACTATTTCTAATGAATTTATTCAAATTGAACAATATATTTAAAAAAAAGATATATTGAACTAAATATTTGAAAAAAAAAAAGCGTCTCAGAAGTTAAAGCTGCCAAATATTTTTCCGTAATAATTGACTCTATTCCTGATATAACACATGTAGACCAATTAAGTTTTATTTAAGCGCTATTTATCAGAAGATGGAATCAGAATCGAAAGATTTTTTAAATTTATTCCCATTTATTCTATTACATAAAATGAAGTGTTGCAGAATATTGCAATATTAGGACTGGATATTAGCAATTGCAAAGGACAAAGCAACGATAATGCAACAAATATAACGTGCTTCAAAAATGCATTAAGGCATACTAAAACAGTCCATTATGTTTCTTGGGCTTCTCATTCATTAAATCTTGTAATAAATAGTGCTGGTGAATCATGCTTGCAGGCAATAACTTATTTCAATTTACTGGCAATCATTTATATCTTTTTTTTGTTTTGTTTTTTTTTTGCTTCTATTATATTTTATTTGGCTTATTTTAGAAAAAAAGTTTTGACTCATGTAAACAACAGAAGGGCTGAAAAGTTCATAGTCTGACACATAGATGAAAAAATGGATAAAAAGGAATTTTCGTGTGTTAATAAAGCATCGCTTTTTGGCGAAAAAAAATACTATTGAAGCCAAGGATTGGCTTGATAATAATTTTTCGGACTTTGCACCAAGAAAGTCACCCGTAGAGAAGTGGTTTGTTAAATTTAAACGAGACGAAATGAGCCCCGAGGACGATGCACGCAGTGGACGCCCCAAAGGGGCTGTTACCGACGAAAACATCAAAATAGTCCACAAAATAATTTCTGATAACCGTAAAGTGAAGTTGATTGAGATAGCTGAGACCTTAAAGATATCGAAGGAACGTGTCGGACATATCGTGAATGAATATTTGGATAGGCGAAAGCTCTGTTCAAAGTGGGTGCCGCGCGAGCTCCCAATCGACCCAAAACAGCAACGAAATGATGATTCTAAGTAGTGTTTGGAGCTGTTCAATCGTAATAAACCCGAATTTTTGCGTCGATATGTGACAATGGATGAAACATGGCTCCATCATTTCACACCGGAGTCCAATCGACAGTCAGCCGATTGGACTGCACGTGATGAACACTAAAAATGCTATAACTCATATACTAATAGTGCAACAGCTGTCAAATTTATACACGAGCCTTTTGAAGGTTAGGGCTAACTAAAAATCATATGGATTTAATACTAGTAGCGCCATTTATGTGTCAGCCTACCAACTTTTCAACCCACTTGTTAATAAACACTTAACAGTAAAAAAGTTTTGTACTACGAGATGGTCTTGAAGAGCTGATGCAGTTAAGTCAATTCGCAAGGATTCAACCAAATAAAAAGTGTTCTTTTAAAAATATCGTTAGACGAATTTCAGAAATGTTCTGTTAAAGTAGAATCACGAGAAATAGTAAACAGTTATTTGGGATAAAATTCTTACCAAAATAAAAGCAAACAATAAATTCTTACAAAAATCCTACTTTGCCACTCTTGTTAACAATGAATATTTTTAACAATTTATATGATTACATTATTAATGTGAGAAGTTCATTTCTGGAAATAGAAGCGGATGCATTAAGCTTGTTAGAAATAAAAGTTTATTCTGAATTTAAAAAATAGGTCCTGAAACAGAAAAAGTTTCTTTGGCGAAGCTTAACTGATGAGAAAAATATAAATTTATCTCAGGGCCAAGAAATGTATAAGCGAAATTGTTTCTACGTAATTGTGATAAAATATATCTCGAATTAAATATTAGAAACGAAAGTTACAAAGATATTGACGAAATTTTTTAAATTCTTCATACAAAAATAACTGATTGCGACGATGAGGTCGTATCAATTAATACCACATTGCTAAAAAAATGGTAAGGTGTGGCATTGACACTGAAAAATTGGACGAAGAATTGTTGCAATTTAAATTAATTTGCAAAAGCAACAATTTAACGTTGCCGTCTAATATGCTGCAATTTGTAAAGAGCACAAAAATAGCATCAGCATTTCCAAATATAGAAATATTATTGCAAATATATTAACTTTGCCTACATGAAATGCATCTGGTGAAAGGTCTTTCTCATATTAAAGCGTGTAAAAAATTATTTGTGAAATTCACGAAATCAATAAAAATTAAATTCTTTAATTGCTTTATACATCGAACAAAATACTTTGTATAATATTAATTATGATGAAATAATAGATAATTTCGCTGAATTTAAGATTAAAAAACAGGATTTTAAAATAAAATTTGTTCATAATTATGTACTTACTTTTTTTAAAACTACCTTGACTTTTATTTTTCATTATTCAATTTACTTTTCAGGGATAAAATATTATATTATTTAAATGCTACTGTGCCGAAAAAGCAAGACCAATTTTTTTTTTCAAAAACTCTTTATTTATTCTTCCAAATTTATTTCATTGCCTTCAAATTAATCTCCTCCGGACACAGTGCACTTATACCAACTTTTTTTCCAATCCTCAATGCATTCTAAAAAGTCATCGGCAGGGATGACCTCCAAAGCCCGAGGCGATCACGTTGATTCTCTTCAATCGACTCAAAGCGGTGTCCCCAGAGTAGTCTTTTGAGTTTAGGAATAGCCAGAAGTCGTACGGTGTTAATACGGTGGTTTTGGAAAGATATGGGTTTCATTTTTGGCGAAAAAGTCACGAAGAATCAATGCAGAGCGAGCTGGGCCGCAGTGTTTTCGATACAATCGAGATTTGACGAGTTTGAGGATCAAAATGGAATTGACAGATCCTTTTGAAACTCCAACATCATCAGCAAGATCTCTAATTGTAAATCGACGCTTTGCAAGCATCAAATCTTTAATTTTTTGGTCGCGAGCTTTGTCAGTTAAGGTTGATGGTCGACCAGAGGGCTCATCGTCTTCAACGATTTTCTGCCTTTTTTTAACTGTTTATACCACTTCTAAACATTTCTTTCCGATATAGGAATGCTCGCCTAATGCCTTCTGCAACATTCTAGACGTTTCCGCAAACTAAATTTAATGCAAGTTCTTTGCTCAATTAATCCAGACATTTAAAAATTCACCGGAATCAGTTTTCGCGTCTCACAAAGCCAAGCGTAACTCAAACACTAATGAATATTTTGACATCAAATTTCACACAGATATCAAAGACAGGGCCTGCAAACCTAAAAAAGAAAAAAAAATTAAATTCCATAAGCCCCGGGAATTTTTAAATGAAAATTGTTCTTACTTTTTGGACACAGTAGTATTAACCCAAAAGGTTAAATTAAACAATAAATATTTTAAGGTAATATTGTTATTGTATAACAACTTCTGTTAGACATTTAATAAAATAAATTTCATTTTTTTTAAATTTATAAACAAAAATTTCAACCTTTCTTTAAAAAACTGAAATTTATTGTTGTATATTACATATTTTTTATTAATAAAAATTTAAGATTTGTTTCAGTTTTTCACATTATTTAGTTTTAATTATTGTTTTATATTTTTTGTATGCTCTATTTTTTATGAGAATGGTAGGGGGACCGGTAAGGAGAAACTGTTCAGGGACCTAAAGTAGATTAATCCGGCCCTGGATATAACTAACATGACCTACTAAATTATTTATTCAAAGAATTCATTGTCTTGAAGAACTTGACTCAAAAGGCAAGGATATCGTTTTGCAGTGGATCCCAGGCCATTGTGGGATCTTGGGAAGTGAGAAGGCGGATTCTCTTGCCAAAAAAGGAACAGCCAGTATCCAAACCTTTTATCAAGACAACTCTTTTCACTCGATGAAACTGATGATCCGAGACTTCTTTCAGAACACTCTATCTTATAATCTTCTTGAAGGCAACTCATCTAAAACCTGGTTTAACTTTATTCTAAACATCCCTGATCAGCCCAGGTTTAAAGCTGTTGCCCTTTTCAGACTCCTGACGGGCCATGATTGTATGGTCAATCATCTTTTTCGTATGAAAATATTTGCAAGCCCAAAATGCATGCTCTGCAGTGAGGACATGGAGGACATGGATTCATCTTACCTTCCTGTCTGCCCTGCACTTGTTTCCTCTACTGTATATGGTTGTTACTGGGAGGCTAGGGCCCTTATGGGCTGAACATGTCATTATGTGATTACTTTCGATTCTCGTTGTGGCTTTCATGTTCTTTGTGTTCTTTTTCTTTTATTGCTTTTTGTAGCCTGCCATTGGAAATAAAATAAATAAAAGAAAAATATGAAGAACAGTTTGATTAAGAATGTTTGGGGTGGATTTCATAAAAAAATGAAATTCTTAGCAAGATTTCTCAAAATTAATATAGTAATTAACATTTCGTTAAGAATTTCAGCTTACCTATTAGCTCGTCTAAAACTTATTCTTAAAAGAAAAGATCATTTCTATTCGGAAGCGTTAGTACCGGGGAGGCATAAAATATATTCAATAATCATAATAAAGATCATGCAACTGAAATTATTCTTGTGAAAGTGTTTGAGCAATTTCACTCAAAGACTTTTGGTTGAAATATCTTCAGTGTTCCGTTCAATCACTTTTCACTGTGTAATGCATTGCAAAGTAAGTGATTGTTCATCAAATACTTCTGTAATTTGGCTGCAATTAGCAAATCCCTTTTCAATGGATATATAGATTACACTTTGAATTTCTTCCCTCATTGGTATTCTGGTTAAATTCAGCCATTCAAATATTTTCTAATTCTTCAACACTTTAAATATTCTTTCTTGTTTTATGGAATCAGTACCTATAGTTTTATAGATATTCTTTGTTAACACTACTGCAGCCACTTTCTTACAATTTTGAGCGAGCAAGTGAACTTGCAGACGTCTGATCGACTTGCACATGTGTTTGCATATCATCACAGCCGCGTTACTAGATGTTATAATCGAAATAAGAAATAAGTATGGAGGAATTTCAAATTGAAATAAAATTTTTGACATGATTTCTTAGATTACTTTGAAAATTAATGTTGCTTTAAGAACAACGCTTTTCAACTTTCTTCTTCCCACCTCGATATTCTGGTTAAATTCAGCCATTCAAGTATTTTCTAATTCTTCAATAGCTTCAAATATTCTTTCTTGTTTTATGGAACTCAGTAAATATAGTTTTATAAATATTCTTTGTTAACACCACTGTAGTCATTTTCTTGCAATTTTGAGAGAGCGATTGAACTTTCAGGCATTTGATCGACTTGCACATGCGTTTATATATCCTCATAGCCGTGCTACTAGGTGTAATACTTGGAATAAGAAATAATAATGGAAGAATTTCAAATTAAAATGAAATTCTTGGCATGATTTCTTAAAATTTATTTTGAAAATTAACGTTGCTTTAAGAACAGCGCTTTTTAACTTTCTTCTTTCTTGTTAAAATTATAATAAAGAACACTTTTCCATATAAGCATTTATTAAAATAAGCTTTATAGTTGATGACTGACATCTTATTGGCCAATGCAGTGAGACCCTTCAGCATGGGTGGGAAAAAATATAAGCAATTAATATATAGGCTAGATTGAGGCCTCTTAACGAGGCTAGCGCCATATTGAGGAAAATTCATTACTCTGATTTTGGAAAAAATAGTACATATTTTTCAAATATGTTAAATATTTATATTTTATTCGACTTATTAAATAGCATTTCATGACTATTGCTTGGCTTTTTTATCTTAGTAAAAAAAAAAAAAAAAATTTAAATACCTACTCATTTCCAACTTATCATGTTCAGTTAATCTTAAAAATTAAATTTTTTTTTTTTTTTTGAAAGATTAAAGCAGGAAAATTTAATCTTGCTTTAGTTTAATAAATGAGTAAAATTTAAATAAATAGAAAAATAATTTATTTAACGTTTTCTTCATAACCACAAGAACATATTATTTTTCAATAATTTGCTAATCTGGATACAGGATTCCTATCTACGTAATTTCTTTTTATCCCTACGATTTTATTGCCAAAAACATGTATCATTTATAAATTGCAAAAAAAACATGTATCATTTATAAATTGCAAAAAACATGTAGCATTTGTAAATTGCGAAAACCACCGTCTAAAAATTGCACTAAACAAAGAAGATGTAGTTGTAGCTAAATAACACATTAAAATGCATAAGCCTGTTTGGCTCAACACATATTTGTGAACAAATATTTTTAGTTATGAATATCAAAAAATCTATAAATAAGAACTATTTGATTTACTACTTCTGAAAGGAAAATAATTTTATAACTTCGTAAAGAAGATGAAACTATAAATAAAATTTTAATTTTGATTGACAAACCTCGTTATAACATAAATCAATAATTAAAAGATTCAACACCTTTTCAACATTATTTAACCAAACATGCAACAACTGGCTATCACTCTTCATGTGGTGTTACTTATACTTTAAAACCTTAAATTAAACAATACCCGAATTCTAGAAACAACTAGCTACACCGTTTACTTAACACACGCGATAACCATTATGAAATTCCGCAATAACCCATACCACATTTTAAACCAACAAATTCGCATGCCTTCAGAGACTTATATAATTGGAAAAGGAAACACACTCACATGAAATAATTCACAAACAAATTCATAATTTTTAAATATAAACAAAAGTGAATTTATTATCATTTACAAATTTAAGTTTGTAATAAGTCTTGCAATTAACCTTATAAAAGTAACTGTGAAATTCGGATAATGCATTAATATAAATATAACTTATACAAGTTGCCGCAATTCTAAATTAATATTCAATAATAAAACAGTATGGTGATAGACCTTACAGTTCATAACTTGCCACGACAGCTGGGGAAGCGGGGCTCCCTTTTTACTTATTTATTTAAATAAGTTTCGGTATTAATAAAGTTAAATGCGCACCATCAATAAAATTCAATACGCATGTTGCAGCAGAGGCCAACCGCTCATGGGGCTATTGTGTCGGGCAGGAGACCTGGGAAAACTTGTCCATATCATGTAGCATGGGAAGAGCATTTTCCTTTTTCTAAAGACGCTGTAGCCAGAGGATCTTCAGCTAACTCGTTCAAACCAAGAGTCAGGCTCAAATGCATCATGACGAAAGAAGTCTAGCATCACTGTTCAAAGACCGTGGCAGCAGGGGCCAACCGTTTAATTGGGCCCTTGCGTCGGGCATGAGGTCTCTAGACTTGCTCTTTTCACTCGGAGACCAAGTTGGGTCATCTTTCCTCTCCTGGGCCCTCCAGCACTTCATTACGGGGTATGGGGCAGCTCCCTCTCTTCGTCATCTGCTGTCTCTCCGTCATCTGCCTTCAGTACTTCTACATCTTGCTCTCTCTCCGGTTTCCTCCTTCCATTGCCATTTTATAGTTCATTTTCCATGGGGGGGGCGTTTGCCGACACCATATCAGGGTCTATATCCGTTCGGTGGACTCACCCCCGTCCATAAATCTCCAAGGAGAGATAACGAGAGTTTTAAAATTTCTTGGTAAATGGTTGTTATTGACCATCTGGCCCGAAGTATTGTATGGGCCCTGCCAATTAAAATACTTTTCAGATATCTCTCCTTCACTCGAAGCTGTGGCAAAAGATCTGCACCCCCCGGAAACAGATCATCTCGTTGGACATATCGGATTCCCATTCGGTCAGGTGCAGAGACCAAAATTACCCCCTTCCAAGGGACGCACATAGAATATAGTCTAACATATACAATAATTATATAGAATTTCACCATAAAAAATATTTACTAAAAGATATTGCTCATATCGACACGACATTCAACTATTAGTTCTAGGTATTAAATGATAGGCTTTGTATAGCATTCTAAATTTGTATATAACATATATAAATTTAGTTGCTATATAACATCCCTTTATTGCCCATCGCATAGGTGGGTTATTTGTGGTATACATAAATAAATTACGAGAATCACTGATACATAAGAAATATTCGAAGTATGAGAATATTTTTCAGCAACCAAATTAATTACTGGCATAAATGAAAATTATACTGAATTTCTTTAATCAATAATTTATTGATTATCAAGAAGTCTATAAAATGTAATCAAATATTAATTAATATCAAATATAAAGAAGAAAAATAATAAGGTATGCAAAGAGAGCATACCTTATTATTTTTTTTTCTTTTTTTTTTTTTCTTTATGAAATCATTTTAAAACTTATAAAAAATAAATACCATATATTTTCAAATATGAGTCTGTCCGTGTATAAGTTGAGAGTGGGTAACCGTGAATTTAATCAATTAAAAACGATTATGCATATGGCGAAGACAAATTTTAATATGGAAAGTATTAAAAGGATGATGATGGTATGTATACGGACATCCCAAGAGTGGAAATGAATTTGATGAACTAATTGGAAACTCAGATTCTAACACAAACTGTGAAGGATTTATGTGTATGATTTTTTTTTTTTTTTTTTTTTTGCATAAAGGTTGCATTCGTGGGAATTCTTGTATGCTGAATGTCTTACTACAATGAAATGCGGGCGGCCTGTCCCAATCTAAGAAAGTTCAGATTCAACATTTCCTTGCCAATTACGATGATGACACTTGCTGTGGGCTGTGACCGTTTAGCGAGCCATCTGCACCCTATTGGTATTTATGATAGCCAAAATGACTCTTTCTGTGTTCCCACAGAGAGAGTCATTTTGACTATCATAAATACCATGAGAGAAGAGATCATGGACAGACACATAGCAGGATGAATGGGAACTTCGAGGTGAAAAGATATTGGAGCACTAGAACTTTGCTGATGAGACAATGACTTTTTCTCTTATCGTTTTCTTTTTACTTGTATGTGTTTTACACTGTTCTGATAAAGTAAGAGTTGATCATTTTCTCTTGCCATTGGAAATAAATAAATAAAAAAAGGTTGCATTTAAAACACCAAAAAAAAGTGAATAAAAAGATTAAAATAAGTTTTCTTTCCCATTGTTATCTTAATGTGTTTGATTATTTACGATATTTTGTTTTTTTTTTATAGTGTACGTTTTGGTACTTTTCCGTTAATCGACAACAAATTTCGTCAACATCAGATTTTTTGTTTTGGCGACAATGTAATATCAACATTTTCAAAAATAAAACAACTCATTTTCATAAAACAAATAACAATTTTAAATGAAATAATTCTGTAACTTAAATAATTTAAACTAAATTTAGCGATTGATCCATTGCGCCCAGATGGCGGAAAAGTACCTACGCTGTTTGCGAGATTAGCTGAGCTAACCATATAAGCACACCCTCATGGTTTAGCTTAGCTTTATAAAATGTTCTTAAAATTTTTGGCTTAGACACGGAAATATACGATAAATCGACGTCTTTCGAGTAGCTCTTATCTTTTATAGCAAAATATACAATTTTTTTTTAAATTTATGCTTATACATATAATTATTTGTAATAATATTTATATTATAGATGTTTATCTAAGTTTATACACTTAAAAAATTTTTCGAAGCAGAATAGAAACTTATAAAAATTGAAACAAACACTCCATTTATGTGAGATTCGATTAACAATAGAGTAAATTGAATTGGGATGAAGTCGTAGAGGAAAAAATGATAAGATTAAACCAAAACAAACCAAAAAAAATGGGCTTTAAAAATATTAAGGAAACAGGGACACAGAGAATAGTCACTATGTCTATGTCTGTAGTGTTTCTATGATCATATCATTGTTTTGAGAAAAGAGAAATATGTTTAGCTACTTTTAAATAATTTATATTAATATAAACTCCTTAAATAATCTCTCATTCAAATAATTTTTGTGTGGTGAGAAAAGGCAACCTCAGTCTTGAGTTTTATACATTTTAATTTTTCTTTCTATGAAATTCCATATTCAAAAACTATCAGCAATAAATAATGTTGCTCTAGTGCGTCATGAGTAAAACTGAAACTACTCAATCAGAAACTCTTTACAAATGAATGTAATGATTTAATGTTAAGGAAATCAACTTTTTGAACTGAAAAAAAATTTGGTTTGTACCTCTAAAAGAACCGAAATAAGAATTTGTTTAAGTAAACCAAGTTGGTATCGGGATGTTGAATCTATTGTCAGTGCCCAGAGAGTTCTGAAAAGTAAATGAGCATATATGAAAGAAGATTTTTTATTTATCTCTTATATTTGAATCTCCAAATTCTTTCTTTGAAACTTTCATTTCACATTTCATCACAATTGACTAATATTAACCCTGAGAAGTTGAGTTTTCAGCATTAGGCTTAATATAGAAGCATAAGTATTTGCATAGTGCGACAAATTGAAAAAAAAATCCCTGAGATTCTTTACAGGCAAAAAAATGCCAAAATTATCGTATTTTTAATATTAATTATCTGCATTTTATAACGATCTTTATTTTCTTCTGTTTTTCATAAATGACAATTATTTCCTTTAAAAATGTGCATTTATATTTCTTATTTCTTTACAATTCTCCGATACAAACTAATTTTAAGCTATTATTGAATTTTCATATCGATTAATTTAAACAATTTGAAGTTGAAATTACTCAAACTTCAAAACTGAAATGGGAAAAGTTTGAGCACAATCATGAAAAATCAGGCTACTATGTGCAGCTCAAAGAACTTTCAGTCATGTGAAACTGGCATCGAATGTTTGTATTATCTGCACATTTGTGCATAGCTGAATTTGTTTGAGCACTTAGTTCTAGCGTTGGATTATTGTACGATGTCTGTATTGGCTCAAACTTCTTATCAATGAGTTAGATGTTGGATTGCAAGTAGTTTTGATTACTGTTGACATCTGGATTCTGTGAAGTGAATAATTATCCATCATGATGGAAGTTGATCCAAGTAATTCGGCACTTGAAGAAAACACTGGTGATGAAAATCAAGGTGAGAATTCGAATTCAACGCCTGGCTCAAACGAACAAGTGTCTGAAAGTGGCGCTCTATTAGATGACTGTTCAGAAATATGGATGAATTTCAAGTGTGTGTTTTGTAATGAAGACTTAAAACAGCCTAATAGACCAAAATTATTACAGTGTCTTCATACAGCATGCGAATCTTGTCTATCTTCTGAATCAAATTCTGATTCATCCGGTGCATCATCATCTGCTGGTAAGTAGTTTGGTTTTGCTTCACAGCTAAATTTTGAACTGTAGTGAAAACTTACTTTTCATTGTAATGACATTCATTAAATTGAAGTTAGTGTGAAAGAAAATTTTAAAATTATTCATAAGTCATTTAAATAAAGAGAAAAAGCATATTTGTGAAAAAGAGAACTAGTTATAATATTTTTTATACATAATAACCAAAAACAAAAGCATTTTCTATTTCATTGAATTAATGAATAAATGAAATTTTAAAGAAATAAAGCAATTTTGATTTTTAATAAAGAATAATAATTGTATACAATTAGTGTGGAAAAAGCTAATGAAAGTGTATTAAAATGTTTTAAATTTCATCTTAAAATATGCATTTAAATTTAAAAAGAACATAATCATACATTATATTTTATCATATTTTGACATTTAAATGTGTAATAATAGAAGTGTTGAAGTTTATTTCAATTGAGTATTATATTTTAAGGTTCATAGACATATCTATAATTTATTCAGTTATTGACAAGTAACAATTTTTTTTTCTCTTTCTTATTATTTCTGTAAAGTAAAAGTGCCTTTGAGAAACATTATTTAGCAATTAAATCATTACTATACTTCCTTCAGATACTTTTTTCTAGAAATGATGATTTGCCCCAAGTGTGAAATTTTGTTCTTCATTTGCAGAATAATGTTCTTTATTTTATTATTATTTCATGAAATTTTATATACTTATATATGTGTATTTAATATGTGAATTCCTGCTTTGAAAACAAATAAATTAAAATTTTTTTTGGTTCATATTCAAAAGTATATGTAGGTTAGTTTCAGAGTACAGAAGATTAAAACCCACAGAGATTTTTTTATTATTAGAATTGCTAATTTCAAGGATACTATTTTAATGTTATTCAAATATTTGTGAAATTCTTAAATAACAAAATTTTTTAAAAAACATGATAATTTTTTCAAAATTCCTGTTAAAATAGAGATAGAATAATTCCTGTTAAAAAGATTATAAACTTAATAAGTTTAAGAATTAATGAAAAATAAAATGAATTTGTTCATTAATGTAATAGAAAAAAAAAAATTTCATTGAAATTACTTGTTTAAAAATAATTATTAATATTTCTGTTAAAAGTAACAAGAAAACCTTTTTGATTTTGAAATCTTACACTCTTCTTAATTAATTTTTTAAATCCCCAGTTTAATAAGACAATAATAATCCAAGTTAATAAAACATAATTTTTGCTTGAATAATTGAAAAAAAAAAATTTTAGTTCAAATAGCATAAAAAAATTCTGAAACTTTATTGTTTTATAAAAATAAACGAAGCAAAATTCTTTTGAACATTCAAATGGAGCTTACACACACATTATATATATATATATATATATTTATTTCATTTAAGGTTATAATTTTTGTTATGTTATTATAATTTTGTATTCAGTTTAACTCTCAGATTTAAAACAGGATGAAAGGTAAAAATTTTTTAAAGAAAAACTGTCTGAATAAATAAAAATATGGAAACCAATTTTATTTTGTATAAAAGTTTATAAATTATATACTGAAATTATTTTAACTCATGATGGCCAATATTAAAAAAATTAGTAATTATCTAAATTTTTTAAAATGTCTGTACCCTTGTAGAATTCAGTGCATTGTTAGTATTATCCAAATTACCCTTGTAGAATTCAGTGCATTGTTATTGTTATTCAAATTACCTTTGCAGAATTCAGTGCATTGTTACTATTATTCAAATTTTTACAAGCTTAAATGAACATGCCTGTCTTTAAAATATATTTATAGAAATCTACAGTTAATAAAAAAAAACTTGTATGTTACTGACAATAATTAATAAATTTTAACAACTAATTAAAAATATTACTATTAAATATTAATGAATATGCATTATTATGATGGTAATTGCCTTAAGAAATTGTAGTTTTTTCATTTCATATTTAATTTTAAGAATTCTAATTTTTGATTAACTAATTTAAAAATAAATTCCAAAAATTACCTTTTAAAATCTTTTTTATTATTTTGGAATTATTTTTATTTCTGAGTTTTTAATGAATTAAAATACTCTACTATTTTAACTTTGTTTAATACTTAAAACCTAAATAAGGTACAGCTTAAAAAGTGCCTATTTAGTAATTTTTTAAACTGCATTTAACCTTAAAACTTAAAATTTTATTAAACTTTCAATATTAAATTCATATTTAAATATGTCTCACAGATGTAAAATTAAATAAATCGGAATATATTGAATCATCTTAAAAAAATTCATGTTTTTTGACATCTTTACCTTTAAAAAGGGATTTATGCTATATATAAATCATATATAAAAAAAATTAATCCTAGTGATATTAGTATATTTCCTTAAGTGTTTTTGAATCAGACCACATTTCTTCATAGCACAAATACTTCAAAAAACTTTTTTGTAAGGGCAGAAAACATTTTTTTTTTTTTTTAATTTGCATTATCCAAATAATGTGTTTTTTGTCAAATATGATTAAATTTTTATTCTTAACATTTCATACATTTTAAAAAATTACTTTGGAAATATTTTAGAAAAGTTATTTGCTATTTTAAACATGTGCTTATCATTTGACAATGTTTAATGTGAAAATATTTATGTTAAGAAATTGTAAATTATATTTTTAAACTGGCCTGCCTTTATTGCAATATAAAAATAAAATGATAAAATAAAATTCCATACTTATAACTAAATATTGCTACAATCATATGAAAAAAAGGTGCCCAGTAAATTTTAAATGTTAGGGATTCATTAATAATTTTTGGGTAAATTTTGAGCTAATAAATATTAATGGAATATTAATAAATTCAAAAGAATAAATAAAATGAATTAGAAGGTAAAATACATTGTTATATTCAAACATTGATTAATGAGCACTAAGTTTTATGCACTTAAAAAAAGTTATTAACTGGTATTATTTTTATTTAAACATGTCAAAATAAAAACTATTCTGTATTTCATTTAATTTGAAAGTTTACAAAATATATTAATATCAATGAGCTTATTGTTTTGTATCTTGCTATTTGGTGGCAGCTTTATGTAGTAGGTTTTGGTCTAATTAGCTCTCCTGTGCAAAAAAATGACGGTAGAGCAAAAAAGCAGTATCATTATTTGGTGGCAGTGTAATGCTTGGCATGTTTTGTATTTCTGTTTAAAAATTTTGTCTTAAATGTTATGCACTATTGTTTTAATGTATGCCTTTCTTCCTTCAGTTTTATTAATTGCACTGTGTTTTTGTCCCATTAGTTAAAATAAATAAAAATGGCAAGTTTATTAACCCAACTGGAAAACTGATTACTAAAAGAGGTCAGTAGTTTATCCTAAATTATTAACTCTCTATTAGATTTTTAAACTTAAATTTAATATTTAATTCTTAGGTAATTGAAATTTATAGTTGAATTTCTTACTAATTTTTATGAAATTTTTAGAAAAGTATGAAAATTAGTTTAAATAATTTATATTTGCATGAGTTAATTTAAGTTTACATAAATTCATTTGTCATATTTCATTATATGATACCAAAATTACAATGTAGCTGATATAATTTCAGAGATAAAATTCAAATGTAAATGGTTAAATTAATAAGAAAAATATTAATAATATAATAAGATTAAAAAAATATATTAATATTAATAAGATTAACCTGATTTTCTTCCAATAGATTTTTGCATTATTACAATATTAATTAATAAAATTGCTGCTTTTTATAAAATAATCTACTTGTATACTCTGTAAATGAATCAAATCATAGGATTTCTAAAGCTATAATTTAATTATTGGATAATCTTTAATCTCAAAAGTATGTGGATAATTTATCCTATTATCCACTTACATATATATTTTTAAATTTTAAAAAGGCTTTATAAACAAATTTTAATTTGACTCTAAATGTTATTAAGAATGCATTCGAAATTTAAATTTCTAAGTGCAAGTCACAATTTATATCTATTATAAATTTTTTTTTTTTTTTTTCCTTTTTCTCATCTCTTTCTTTTTTTTTGTCTTGCATGAAATGTCTAAAGGTTTGCCCACCACTTTTTTTCTACTTTTGATAAAAAATAGAAATAGAGTATTTTTTTTTTCCTAGTTTATAGATACTATAATTGACTGTGAATTTCACACATAAAAAAATTTCTGAATTATATTAAAACATAGGTTGCAAATTTAAAACAATTTTTTTTTTTGGGAAAAAAAAAAAAAAAAATTGAAAGATGTTCTTAAAATGAAAATTTCATTTTTTTCAATGAAGTCAAATGAAGGATATTATACATATATTTTTTTTTTACATATAATTAGTACTTATTAAATTATACCAAATATATATAATTATTACTTATAAAATGTACCTTTATAAAATTCATTCAGTTTGCATTAATGTCTTATAATAAAATTATTATTTTTGGTAAAGTGATAACTTAGAATTATTATTTTTTAAAGCTAAGATCAAGAAGCAAATATTGTTTAGTAACTGATTTAAAATTATATTAAAAAAAAAAAAAAGTTAAATTGTATATTGATGAGAGGAAGGGGAAAAAAAAAAAAAAAAAACCTTTACAAACAAATTTAAAAAGTCTTCTTTCAAGAATTTCTTTTGTGTTTGTTTGGTGTGTAGTTGCTTGCTAATAAATTAGATTTAAACTGCTTATTTTCTTATGTGTTTTTGTTGCATTTTATTTTTATTTTCATATTTTTCTTTACTTTATTTCTGCTTGCTTAATTTTGTTTCATATTTTTAAAAACCATGTTTAGGTAGAAAAAAGCCAACAATAATACATGCAGGTTAGTTTTTTATGTGCTTTATTTTAATATTTGTTTGTAAATTATATTCCTTTTAATGCATATTTGTTTGCATGAAAAATAAACTTTTCAGTGTGAAAATTAATATGTAATTATTGTGGTGAAGAAGTTTATCAAATGCATTCCTTGACATTTGAGAGTTACATGTTGATGTATAAAGTTTACATTTTGATCTTATAAATAAAAACTGGGATACAAATAATGAAATAAATAAGCAATTGAAATTTAAATATTTAAATTTATTTGTGTTATGTGTAATAATTGTTTTTAAATATGGATTTCCTCTAAATTTTAGGTATTTAAATGTGCTAAATGTTAGCACTTTCAATGAAACAAAATATGTGTATTTTTTGTCTTTTGGGGTTGCTATGATTCACAGATACTTGTAGAAAGGTGCTTGTGTAAAATACCACATTGATGTTAAAGTAATTTCCCTTACAAATATTCAAACTTTGTTAAATTAATTGTATAGATATTGAAATTCTTGATAAATTATGGAATTATTTTTCAAATTAATAAAAAAACGTGATTTATTATTAATTTTACTGTATATAAAAGCAAAACATTTGTATAGGTAATAAAGACAAAAGACCTGTTAAATAGAATAATATATTAGTTGAAATAATAAAATTAAATATTTTTAATGAATCCTACAATTTTATTCATTGAATATGAATAAAAAGTAAAGTATTATTTGAGTTGCTCAGACACCAATGGAGATAAATCAATTTTTGGTATTTTCTGATTTTTGTAAATTTTAGTAGAATAAATAATATATTCATCTTGGTTATTAAAAAAATTTACAATGTTGCTTCATTTTTTCTAGCTTCAGACAACTCTTTTTTATAGCTTCTGAATGTGTATAATAATTTCAGAAACTTATGAATAAGTCCACTTTTTATGAATATTTTTTTTATATAAACTTTTAAATAAAAACTGAATTCTTTTCATATTTGTTAGTAACACTGAAAAACAACAAATTCATAGTAATTGTAACTGTTATTTCTGCTGTTTAGAATTGTTCAAAATACAGACTAGAAAAGAATGCCAATTTTTAGTGAATTTTATGTGCGTGCTTTCTAATTTGAAACATCTAAATTTTGGTTAAAACATAAAGAACATATTATATTGAAGTGTGTGAAAATATTTTCCATTGGAAAATTATTTTTAAATAAAATTGTGATTTTTGATAATGTAATAATTTAACAAATTTTTCCTGAAATCCCAAAAAGGGGGGAAATTAAATATCTTTTTAAATCCTGATTGAAATATGTAAGAAAAACAAAACAACAATAATAATAATAATAATTTGTATAGTAGAAAGAGACCAAACCTGTGACCTAACCTCTTCATGGTTACTATTTAAACAAAATTTCAGTACTTTCATAATTTGAATAGTGTTGATTAAATTTCTACAATTTTCTTGTATTTATAGAATAATTAAAATTTTCATATGATATTTAAAATGTTTAATTAGATTAATTTTTACCATTATAGCCTTTGAGAATGCTCCTGCCTAAAATTTCTTTTATGTTTATTTGTTGCATGATTGCTTGCTATAATTTAATTGCATATATAATTTTTTTTGTAGAAATTAAAATATTTTGAATGTGTTTTAATTTATGTGCTTTAAATGTTTTTTTCCTTACAGTTTTTAATTATTCTTGCTGTTGTATGATTGCTTGTATAGTTTAATTATATGTAGATTTTTTTTTTTTTTTTTTTTTTTGTAGAAATTCAAATATTTTGAATGTGTTTTAATTTATGTGCTTTAAATGTTTTTTTTTCCTCATAGTTTTTAATTCTTGCTTGTTCTTCTGATATGGTTGCTTGTATAGTTTAATTGTATTTATTTATTTATTTATTATTATTATTATTATATTTTTTTTGTAGAGATTTGAATGTTTTTTTGTTTTGTTTTGTTTTTAATTTATATGCTTTAAATGTTTTCTTTCCTAGTTTTTTCTGCTACTTGTTAGGCTATATAATTTTGAAAATGATAATTTTCAGGTACAATTATTCCTTTTAAAGAACCAAACTTTATTAAAGGTTAGTTAATTTTTGTGTGCTTTGCTCTTACATTTATGCCTTAAAATTTCTTTTTTTTTTTTTTTTTTTTTCACATTAGCACCTCTTATTATATTCTGCAGTAGCACCTACTACTTGCACAGTAGCACCTCTCTGTTGGGGAAAAAAAAGAAAAGCAATAGCTGGCAACTTTAGCTAAATTCTAATGTTTAATTTGTAATAATGTTAATTAGGAATTGCAAAACTGAATTTGATAGTAAGAGATACAAATAAAGAATAAAATAGCAGAGTAAGAGGTATACTAGACATTAATTTTTACCTAAGAGGACACTCAAAAGGACTTTAATCCATAGGGCAATGTTTTTTTTGTTTTTTTCTTTGGTAAAGAGGGCAAAATATTCCTTATATAAAAAAAAGGGTTGATATTTATTTTTTAATATGGAATTTAAATTTTTGAGTTGATTAATGTGGTATTATTGTGACTCAGATATTCCACTATGAAATTGAAGGACATCATGTTAAAGGATGATCCATAAATTTTTATCTAATAATTTAAAATCTCACCTCAATTAGTAATATTTCAGATTTGCTGATGTTTAATTTTTTCTCTAAAAAATCCCAATTGTAAATTGCTTTTATTTATTAATAAATTTTTTTAATATAAATGGATATTAATTTTTTTGTACTAAATTTTTGAAAGGTTTCTAAATGAAACATTTAATTTTTACAGAGAAGAAAAATGTTTTGTTTTTCTTAACTTTGGTGGCCCTCATGTTCCATTTAAATGCTATGAACAGTCTGTCAACAAATGATAAATGATGATAAGAATGATTCCTGGAAGGACTTTTAAGAATAATTGTCCCACATTAGTATGTCAAATGGGAGAAAACCTTGTTGTTACAATCACCATTGAGACTCTTGTTTCTGAAGGAGGTGAAAAAGCATTTAAATCAACATTTAACAAACATTAAATAACAACATTAATCATATATTTAATCAGTGGTGCAATCAACACCATTTGCAGGTTTGAACCTGAGCCATCAAGTACTATACTAGCTGCTCACTTTATCATTGGGTCACCAGTAAGGCTAGTGAATAAGTTGGGGAAAAAAGAAAAAGTACTACAGTTATTATAACCCAAATCAATCAATGTTAGGATTTTTTCTCTATAAAAAAAAGAAAAGCACATGAATTAATAAGTTTGTGTAATAAAGTTTACTGTATTTTAATTAATTTAGTTTTTGTGCAAATATGCAAATTTTCTATCAAATAAAGAAAACTAATTTTATTGTTATCCACCAATAAAAATATATTGGGTTCAGTGGACAGAAATTGGACATCTTAGTGTTTTAGTTTTAAGTTAATATGCAAACACACACTTAAATTTAGAGTCTGTATATCTATGAATTATATTTAAAATATGAACTTATTCTCCTTAAAAATTAAATTAATGATAATTTTAAACTCTTAAAGTAAAGAAAAGAAATAATAGAAAAAATGAATATGAAAGAAAAATGCAAAGAAATTTAAACTTTCTCAATATAAATAAGCATTCAGAGAAGAGAAAAAATACACTTCTGTTTATTTTTAAAGTTGAAGAATTTAAAAAAGCGTATGATTCCCAGATGCATGAATGATAAATTATTGACATAATTAGCATTGCATAATCCCAATCTTTTACAAAACATTAAACTTGTTTATTTCCGACTCAAGGATAAAAGGAAGTATTTACTCTGAGCGAATGGGTAGAATAGTGATAAAATGGCACTGGGTGTTGCGTAGCAACGGATAAACAGTTTGGTAGAATGGAACGAACACCAATCAATACAGCCTCTACCGTGCCTTTTAGCCTGCAACAGGATTTTCTTTGCGCTCTATTCCTTTTCGTTTTCCTTCGCTCTGCCCAGACTGTCTGGATTCATACTGAAATGTTGGACGAAGGTTACCAGAATCAAGATGGCTGTGCGTTGTCTTTCGCGGCAGTATTGACTTTATCGGAATAGACGTAATGCGCCAAGAGAGAAATCGCCAAATTCGAAAGGTGTATTTCTTCGTATTTCGCTCAATTGTTATTCAATTTTTTTCGTTATTTTTGCTGTTTAAAAAACTTATTATTTTGCTTTTTATGGCTTTTTTTTTTTTTTTTTATTTTTTTTTTTGTAATAGGGGAACAAAAACACGTATGTTCTCAGAAAATATTTGAACGAACTTGATTTTTTTAGACTTTAACCTGAAACCATAATTT
>BPLQ01000724.1:0-12961 GCA_021605075.1 Caerostris darwini
GGGGAAACGCGTCTGGCGCCGAAAGCCGCTGTAACGCGGATTGAATCCTAAGCCCTAATGCTCACCAGCGGCGCGCTGGCGCGCTGAGCGTGAGTCGAGCTGCATAATGACGTAATGTTATTTTTCAAGGGTTGTTTCATATGGAAACAACCTAATACATAAGAGTTCTGAAAGAAGTTTCTTACATCGAAGATTTCTTAATGATGGTGTCGGGGATACATTTTGAAATACTTACTTCGCGAGGACGTTCACGAAAACTCAAGTTACCAATTATCTAAAGTGAGATGTTATATTTTTCCCCGTCTTAACTGCCAAATACCGGGACAATTGTGAAAATAAAGACGTACAGAATCTTTTTAATATATATTGCTGGAGCGATCTCCGAGTGACTAAACTTATTCATTCACTTGTTAATCTTAACGGGAAAATATTCCATTTCTATCTCAATTTGTTAATGGGCATATCGCACTATATTACGCAATGGTATGCGCGTTAGTTCTGCCAAAGATAAACGATTTCAGTATCTCATGTTTGTCAGGCAACCAAAAATAAATAAACAGTATCTACAGGGACTACTAAGCAAAAAATATATAAAATATATATTTGGTACTCAATAAAGCAAAAGCTTGCGAACAAAATTTCTCTGGTAAAATACATAGAACAGAATGCTGAAAACTTTGTTCTTGTTAGATTTCGCTGGTCTAAAATAAATTTTAAAAAATCAGCTTTTGATTTGCTGTTTATTACTTTTAAAATATTATTTTCCACCAAACGCATAGTATTCGGCAGGTGAAAATTAGGAAATAACAACGTAATTTTATTAGTATCACGGTAAGTTAACTTTAATGCTAAAAATTAATTTCTTTTCAAATTTAATTCTAATGTAAAAAAAATTAAAAACTCATAATGATGGAAGAAGTTGGCATGCATTAACTCTGCTCATCAGGGTAAAATTATATAAAATATTTCATACATCATTATAAATATTTAATTCATCAAATTATATTTCGTTTATATTTCAAGGAGTTAATGCTTTCTCTCATATAAATTTATGAAGAACCAATTTATAGATAGCTGTTCTTTCATACTGTGTCCAAGGTTTTTAATACGAACACATTTTAGGAATGTATCTATTTAATAAAATTGAAAATGCGTCAATAAGGAAAAACGGTATTTTAAACAGGTGTAATTATTTGAATTACACTATTTAAAACGATTCGGCCAATTTTGACAATAATAATATCTTTAAATTCTGTAAGAAGAATCCATCTATAAACTACAAAATATTAGCTAAAAAGTTCATTGGATAAATATATTTTTTAAATTTATCTTTTTATTCAAAATTGAATTACATCCGTATTAAACAATCATACGATAACATCTTAATGTTAATATTATCAAATTTTAAATCATTAGTAAATTCTTTTTGCGGATAATATTTCCGTAAAAGTACCTGTGTAATAACTTCTCTGTTTTAATATTTTGCGTAGGATATTTATCCCTAAAAAACTACGTTAGAAAAAAGCAACTTTTTAAAAGTAACTTTTATTAAATAACGTTTATAGCTAGTTACTTTTATATTACGAATATACAACACACATGGTTTGCCGATCACAAACATGCAACTGAAATTTTCTTTTAATTTTATTAATCTATATTTTAAACATTTGATCATCTGTCTAAAATTGTGGCACATTTAAAATTAATGGCAAACTAACTAAATAGGCTTAATTCCGAAAACGGCGCTCCTAATATTACTTCAACAAATCAGAATTTACGGTTGAAATAACAGCAAAAAAATCAAAACCTATATAACAACCTGACTTCCCTTGAAGTAATTTTCATTTAAAAAAACGTTAAATGATTTGACACTGTTTAAAACATAATAAACCGGATGTTTTAAAATCTGTAGAGAAAAATTAAATCTATATCGTAATCCCAAAAATGAAAAAGCTGAACAAATGTAATAAAGTTCATTAAATTAGAAAAATATATTTTTAAAATTAATACCTCTTTTTATTTAAAATTGATCATCCGTATTTAATCATACTGAGAACATTTTAATGTCATAAATCTAATTTTAACCATGATTGGAAATTCTTTTGTGAATAATATTTCTATAAAAATTTCCTAATAATATTGTCTGTTTTTAATATTTGAAGGATATTTATCCTTAAAAATAACGTTATAAGAAAACAACACTTTTTTTTTAAATAACTTTATTAAATAACCGTATGCAACTGATTAAGAAGTTCATATGACGAATATACAACTTTATAATTCCCTATCCAAAATCATACAGCATGAAATTTTCGTTAATTTATAATACAATTTTCTGTAATTTTATTAATCTAAACCATTTTTAACAACTTATTCAATCATGTACCGATTCTTAAAATCTGCACATTTAAAATTAATGGCTAGCAAACTATTAACTAAATCCAAATTTCACTGTCGAAATAACAGCAAAAATCAAAATTATCGTTACCTATTTCCCCTGAAGTAATTTAAAGTATCAAATACTCCTCATCTATAGCAGAAATGTAAATGAACCAAAGAATCTAAAAAAAAAAACCCAAAAAGAACAAAAAGAACGAAAAAAAAAATCGAATTTAACGACTTGTTCCGCAAGCAATTTTAAGGCTTACGACCCAAAAAACTAAGTAAAGCTTATGATAGCTAGTACGTGTTCAAACTTTAGAGTTTTTATCTCTTCAAAATTCCAGCCCATAATATGCGTAATGTGGTCATTTATAGCTTTCGTAATTAATATCGATGTTTGAAAGGTGAAATGAGAATATCGATTACGGTTATAGCTATTTGGCTGCCCCATGGGCCCCTAAATGGGTTATCTACCCCCAAAGGAATCCATGCATTCGTTACATTGTGATGGTGTGTATGTATATATGGCTATTGGCACAAATTGGCGACTGTCATTTGGATGCCTCCATAACATTTCAAATAGCTTTGGTGATCTTAATGATATTATGATGCCAAGTTTTGGGAGTCTATTATGGATAGCCCAATGCGAAATCACTTGCTTTTTTTTGTAGTTGCAATGTTTGGAAAGTTATTTAACTTTGGGTGGCCATCAATTAAAGTGTCCTGCATAGTTACTTTTGTATTCGTATTATAGTTGAATCCGGTTATTGAATAATGTATGATAAATTTGGTCATTTGTTGGAAAGTTCGATGTAATGCTTTTTGAATAACTTTCCAAAGTAAATTGTATATTTTTTTCTGGTTGCACTTTCAAGTATAATTTAATATGACTGGCCAAATTTATCTTATTTCTTCAAATAACATTTGACAGAAAAAAATTTATTAACTTATTTGATACCATTAAACTTAAATTTTATCTTCTAAAAAATTAGTGAGCATTTAGTAAATATATTTAATAAACACATTTAGTAATTATTTAGTAAACACATTTAGTAATTATTTAGTAAAACATTAGTTATTCAAATAATATTTGACTGAAAACATTTTATTAACTTGATTGATACTATTAGCCTTAAAATTAATCTTCTAAATTAGTAAACATTTAGCAATCAGAAATACATTTATAAATACATTTAGTAAGCATATTTAGTAATACAATTTAGTAATTATTTAGTAATACAATTTAGTAATTATTTAGTAATACAATTTAGTAATTATTTAGTAAAATATTAGTCCTTAAACATTTAGTCCCTAAATGGGTTATCTACCCCCACATGAATCCATGCATTCGTTACATTGTGATGCTGTGTATGTATATATGGCTATTGGCACAAATTGGCGACTGTCATTTGGATGCATCCATAACATTTCAAATAGCTCTGGTGAACCATTCTTAATGATATTATGATGCCAAGTTTTGGGAGTGTATTATGGACAGCCGAACGCGAAATCATTTGCTTTTTTGTAGTTGCAATGTTTGGAAAGTTATTTAATTTTGGGTGGTCATCAATTAAAGTGTTCTGCATGGTTGTTCTTGTATTCTTATTATTGTTGAATCCAGTTATTGAATAATGTTTGATAAATTTGGTCATTTGTTGGAAAGTTCGATGTTTGATGCAATGTTTTTTGAATAACTTTTCGAAATAAATTGTATATATTTTCTGGTTTGTACTTTCAAGTATAATTTAGTACGACTGATCAAATTTATGTAATGGTTTCTATTTAAATGTTATTTCCTCAAATGAAATTTGACTGAAAAGATTTTATGCTCTTGATTGATACTATTACTATTGATATTATTAAAATTAGTAACTTTTATCATCTAAATTAGTAAGCATTTAGTAAATACATTTAGTAATTACAAATACATTTATAAATGCCTTTAGTCATTATATAGTAAAACTATAGTATTTCAACTAGCATTTGACTGAAAAAATGTTATTAACTTGATTAACACCATTAATCTTAACTTTTATCTTCAAAATTAGCAAACACTTAGTAATTGCAAATATATTTATGAATTCGTTTAGTAATTACAAATGCATTTACAAATATATTCAATAAACATATTTAGTAATACATTTAGTTAAACAATAGTTATTCAAATAACATTTGACTGAAAATTTTTTATTTAATTTGATACTATTAACCTAAAATTTTATTTCCTAAATTAATTAAATGGATCAATAATAATAATAAAGAATTTTATAACAATTAAAATTTACCGTAATTTAACATTTCTAAATTAGGAATTAGAACTGAAAATTCATCTGTTTGTTCTACAAATATTGACATTTTACAACTCTATACAAAGCTTTTGATATAGTAATAAAATAAAATGCTATCTAATAATTTATGATCGTTATGAGTAAATTGCATATTTAAAAGATATTTAATAAAAAACTGTTTTAAAATGAAAATTTTTAAATAAAAAAGTTTTTATAGTATCTCCTAAATAAAACTGTAAATCTAAACTTAAAACCATTTCATAATTTTTGAAAATGGAAATTTATATTATTCAGGTATTTTAAGTACTCCAAAGAGATATTTGTGAATGAGTTATGTAAACTCTTAATGAATTCAACAACAGTGGAAATTTATACTTTCATACATTTGCAGATTCATTAAAAAATTATTTAAGTTACTATCTTTTTATTCTTATTTTAATTTTTTTGTGTGTGTTACACACAATATATAATCAACTTTAACTGAAAAAAATCAATATTATTTTTTTACTGCACTGACAAACGAAATAACCAACAACAAAAGATTTCGAACACTCAAACGATAAATCATATTTGATACACCACATCTTCAATACTTTCCGAAACTCCAAGAAAACTTTTGATTCGCACGACCATTTTTCACCGAAGAAATTCAGCACTTGCAATAATAAAGCCAGATAACATTTCCAGCTCTCAATCAAAAGCAAGAAAAAAAGAAAAACTTCTTCTAATATGTACCCTCCCGTTGCCAAAATCAAGATGAAAAGTCCACCATCTACATTCAGAGCCCCGATTAAAGTTTACTTTTCCGCATCACAGAAGAAGAAGATCGGAAGAAATAAAAACAGCAGCTACCTCTGCCAGCCCACACCGACTAGTTGTGACGTTTCATACCTGAGGAGTTATGAACCAATCTCCTTTGAATGACGTCAGTGGAGTCAGTCCTAAGCCTAGACGCACATTTCAGGTCCCTCCCATTAAAACTTTCCGGAACAACTTCCATACTCGCTACTGCTTCACCTTTTAAAATGAGGGCTAAGATTTATTGGCCCGTTTCACAGCGAAACCGTGGATGGGCCATTTTGGAACGAAGCATTCCACTCCACCCCCTTCTAGTTCTGGAACAGATCCCCCCACCCCCGCCTTTTGTCGCCTCGTGGGAGTGCTAGGAATCCGAGCTTATAAAATTTTACTTTCATTTAAGGAAATCTCTTAAGTTTCCCTGAGGTCTTCCCAGCATTGATTGAATGCGCTAATCTGTATCTGCTGGATGTATTTCTATTTGCTTAAAGTGATGGGGGACTGTTAGTCATGTTTGCTTGTATAACGATATAAGCCAACAGCGAAAGTGCTTATAAATGAAGGAGAGATATGCTTATGTTTAGTATTTCCTTTTCCTTATTTATTTTAATGAGTGGTTTCAATAAATTAATAATTCAGTCTTCAAATAAGTAGTAATACTTTAAAGTAGGGATGGCCAACCTAGATGATCTTGCGGACCACTTTGGAAATGCAAAATTAATCCGTATATGAAATTATATATCCTCATATTAGATTTAGACCCACTATAGACATTTTTTTTGGAGTGAAAAATTGAAACATAATGAATTATTATTTTTGTGTTTACTATTATTCTTACATATAAACATAGATAATATAATAATAAGGATACTAAGCGTACATTGTAAGGAAATATCTAACATTAAAAATGATATATAAAAAATATATAAATATAAAAAAAATTTAAAAAATGAAATCATTAAAAAATATTTATTTTACCAGTACGATATTTGTTTCTCCACTCATCGTGAGTTCGAAGAATATAAATTAATTATTCTGTGAACTCAGAACTGTAAACTCATAAATAAAACAGGCAATATCTGTCATATATTCACAAGAATATTATTTTAAAATCAAAGTTAATTTTTCTCATAATTTGTGCAGTTAATTTTTGAATATAGGATGCACACATTGTATTTTCTTTAATACATTGAATTTCACTACTTTGGCCATTATTATTTTTTTTTCTTTCTAATGAAGCTGGCAAACACTTAGACAGCTTGGTCTTGGATGCCATAAGGCAAGCGCTGCACAGACGTACTCACTTTGCATCACCCAGGAGGCGTGTGTAACTTGAAGATAAGCCACGGACGCGGAATAACAATGCCCCCGCAACGCTCTACGATCCTATTAAGGCTCGTGCTCACCAAGGCAAGAAGATGCAAGCGAAAAAATTTGACCAATCACTAGCCTCATCGCGGTCGCCTGAAACCGGTTTGCAGTCCGCCGCTTGGAGTTGCCCAACTTTCAACTCGAAGCGGTTTTTCACTAGGCGTAATGCTATTTCTGACGTTTCGCTGTGAAGGGGTCGAAAAAATTTTGTCGCTTGCCTCTTGAATCTTCACGTCTCTCGCCTCGGTGGGAACGAGCCTTTAGACCGGGACCTACAGTTTAAAGTGAATTCCGAACCACTACAAACATCCATGGCACCGGCCGGACTCGAACCCGAAACCTGTGGTACCGAACGCCAGAGCGCTAGTCACTCGGCCATTCAGGCCCACTTTGGCCATTATAAAATAAACATATTTTGTAAAAGTGTGATAAATCTCACGGGTCATTAAAATGTTCAAGGAGTACCGTGCGTTGGCCACCCCTGCTTTAAAGCATGCCTTAAGAGTTCCTGATTCTATTGTGAATAAAATATGATACATTCTTTCTAGATTCAATAAGGATTATTATTATTTCTAATTAAATTTGTTTTAATTCTTGTATCATGAAAACAATTGTTAAAAAATTTATTAATTAACTTAAAAATTAAGGGGGTGTGGAATATTAAGTCTCCACTCGGATTAGTTTATTGTAGCATTTTTTTCTCACGATAAGAGTTTTGGCATTTCATTAACAGGAGAGAGGAATGTATGCTATTTGGCGTGTATAATAAACCTAACACTCAAATTTCACAGCAGTCGAGCTTTATTGTGGGTAGTTATATTACATGCAATTAGTGTTTTATACTAATGAGAACAACTTGTCACTCAAATCTGATAGCAGATATTCGGTATTATGTGCAATGAGTCTCAGGAAATTAGCGAATGTCTGTGCAATCTTCACAGGTCGAAACAACTAAAAATTGAACATGATATTCTATGAGTTGTTCCATCGTGATGGGTGATAGACCACGAGCTGAGAAATGTCTAATCCAATGAGAAGTGAGGGAATCTGACGGATTATCTTAAAAGGAGGTTTTTTAGAGTAGGGAGAGAGTTCTGTGTCAAATCCACCAGAAGTGTTTTTTTTTTATTATTTGACTGAATAGGTCGGAGTCTTCAGCCTGTTTTCAATGTGAACCCTTGTGGTTTTGTGAATCACGCAATGTGATAGTTAAGGTCTGCCGCAGACCAGGTATTTGGATTCGTCGTAGACTGGAGAACTCTGAAAATCTCTGAATTTGGAGTGAATTGCACTTGTGCACTATGAATCTGTTTCCATGAATTTGAAAGTGGTCCTTTCCTTGAAGCCATTATAGGTCTAATATAGGCCGAGAAGTTACAATATTAACATTTTTTTAGAATATAGAGTAGCTTCATTTAGTTATAAGCGCAATTAGTTAAAAATACTATTTAACAGAAATATCTTTTATTAAATATTAAGTAAGAATATTCTGCCTATAGCTATTAAGCATAAAAAACAGAATAATCTGAAAGACGACTATTAAGCATTATATATTGAGTTGAAGGTAAAGAAGGAAAGGGATTTTTCTTCTCTCCGGATAAATAAAAATTTATTTATATCCCAATAACCCGATTGTTAACAACAAAAAACATATTTCGTAGTCATAAAAATGCTATATTCATTTTAATAAATATTTTAACATAAGCAAAAAAATTATTAAATCTTGACTAAAAATATTATACCTTTACCTATTAAGCATGAAAAAAGCAGAATAATCTGAAAGACTATTGACTGAACAATTATTAAGCATTATGTATTAAATTGAAGGTAGAAAATTAAAGGAATATTTTTCTCTCCGGATATAATAAATTTAAAAAAATATATTTCAATAAAAATTGATTTATATCTCAATAACAAAATTGTTAGCAACAAAAAGCGTGTTTCGTTACCATAAAAATGCTGCTGTCATTTTTAATCAATATTTTAACAGAAGCAAAAAGAAACTTCTTTGATAAATAAACAATTACTAGTCTTTCCCGTACGAGACGATAACTTATGTATTAATTATGAAGTACCAGAAAAAAAAACAAGGTGACGAAGACTTTATAGATTTTTGTGAAAAATTAATATGATTACTGCAGCATAATGACAGCCCCCATGCCATTGCAGTCTATAAAAATTATCTAGACGACACTTGCGTTTAAATATCCCTAAAAGAAAAATTCCCTACCCTCCATTCACAAAAATCCCTGCTCAGCTATTAACATGAGCGATAGATCCAACATCTGTTCTTAATAGCGTAGCCACGCTTTACTCTAAAAATTAATCATAAAATGTGGGTAATTATGCGCTTAAAATGCGAGGCTGGGGATTTATTAGGGACACCTCAAATTCTGAATTATAAAACGAACGTATTTTCTGGAACCCAGGCCAGGTTGGGGTGACATTCTGCTTACACGAAATCGTTTGGGATTCTCAGATATTGAGCTATAAACTGTGATGAGCTCAACCCATCCTCTTGGCCTGACATGTCTTTTATGTAATGATAAAAACCTCATGAAATTTGTTTGTAAGTTTTTAGGTTTAATATGAGCTGTTAAAACGTTGTCATGAATATTTATATGAAATAGTTATAAATATATTATTCATGTGAAAGCATAAGTATATGCATAAAAAATGTGTTTATAGGTATAAAATACTGAATAATAATACAGGTTAAAGTATTAAATTACTAATATATATTTCGTTTAGTCTTGCTTAGATATGTTTAAGAATTGATAAAAATTTTTGGAAGGTTTAAATGTGCTATTACGAATTTTATTGTTCTTTAATATTCTTGCCATGGAATATATTCTAAAAATGGTACAAAATATTTATTCGTGAAAATTCAGGAATAAAATTGTGTTTATAGATATAGATTATAGATATACATTATTAGATAAAATGTTTCGAAATAGCAATTATTTTTCTTATAAAATTGGCGTAAAAATATTATTCTCGTGAAGTTTTCTCGATATAAAAAACGTGAGCATAAAAAGTCGTTTAATAGTGTATAATAAATAAATAATTAGAATTTTTGAATACAATCGTCATACATAAAAGAAACTTATATTTTATAACAGGATTCAAGAATTAAATTTGTGCTTATAGATATACAATATTAAATAAAGTGTTTCAAAATAGCAATAATTTTTCTGATAAAAATATTATTCTTGCGAAATCATAATATCTTGCTATAATTCATTTAGAACAGGGGTGGCCAACCCAAATGATCTTGCAGGCCACTTTGGAAATGCTTCATAACTCCGCGAGACGCATATAAAATTATATATCCCCCACTACAGACATTTTTTGGAATGAAAAATTGAAACATAATGAGTTATTATTATTGTTTTTACTATTATTCTTACATGTAAACATAGATAATATAATAATAATGATACTATACGCACAACTTTGCGTATCTAGGGATGGTCACTGCGTGTCCATCCCTATATACGACTTATACTTAATTCTTAAGTAATACATTTATGTAATACTTGAGTTTTAAGTAATGCATTTATGTAATATTGGAGTTTTGAGTAATACATAAGTAATTGAGTTTTGAGTATAACATTTATGTAATGAAATACTTAGTCTAATGTAATAGTCAAGTCAAAAATAAGTAATAAATTACTAAAGTGATATACACATGACCACTTTAATCCATTTCTAGTAAAAAATTATTACTTTAAGTATATTAGCTTAACTGAATGTAAGGTTCATTTAACTAAAATAACTTTAAATAGCTTGGAAAGGGTTTTTCATATAATGATTTGAAAAATTATATGAAAAGTATATATGAATTTCATGTAATGATTTGAAAAATGATATGAAAAGTATATATGAGTTTCATATAATGATTTGAAAAGTTTTGAATAAATCGATATATATCCCTGGAACTTACAAAAATTTATTTTAAACATTAACAAACAAACGTTTTATTTTCAAATGTGTTTGCTTCTCAAACATTACAAAGTCTTGCTAATCTATAAATTCAGATTTTATGAACAGATCATTAGTTGCTATTAGTGTCAAAATAACAGTATATAGCGTGTTTAAGTCAGAGATAATAGAGAGTTTTTTCATACCGTATTGTGGACGTCCGATATATGCTTTTCTCCCTAGCGCGCATGCTCATAGGAAATTGCACATGCATATCTGTAATAATGTTTCCTATGAGCATGCGCGCTAGGGAGAAAAAAATAATGGACGTCCAAAATACGGTATGCAAAAACTCTCTAATGATAACTAAAATAAATGGTACTATTGTTAACAAATAGTACTATTATTTAGAAATGTTTTAAAAGTTTTTCAGTTAAAATTTTACTACTTTATATAATTAAAATGAAGATTGATGTTAACTTCAAAACTTTTATTGTAATTTTGAAACTGTTAGCTAGTTTTTAAATTTATGCAAGTGTTTATTTTATTGAGGTGAGCTGGTGAGCATTACGGATACTACTACCACACCACAACACTGTGCTTAGAGCTGAATTGCCCCTTTACAGTTTGGGAATGATGTGGGTGAGCGCTAGACGCTCTGTCATTCAGACCCCAAGAATTAGGGCCGCGGTTCAATCCCCTGGCAGTTTTGTTGCAGACACTGTATCATAAAACGAGGAGGCTCGATGGCGTTTGTGATTTTCCGCTTCTTGCCTCATTAATCGAACTACCTGGTGGTAGTTTTCTGCGTTTTCTCCCATACGATATACAACTGCGTGGTAATTCCTCCTAAAAGACTTTGGCTGCCACACTTCTTCAGCCAAGTCTGACTTCTACCTTCGGGTGCTCCATCACAACAGAAGCTGCATATTTTCCTTCATCTAGTATGAGTAGACTGCAGGACACTGAGGATTAGATACAACAACAGCAACAACATATATTATTATTTTATTTTAAAATATAAACTTTTTAATCATATATTATTATAAACTTAAACCTTCATTCTATTAATTTATAAATGGATTATTTCTTTTTAAGCTTGAGTGAAATTATATATTTAAAATATTCCAAGATATCACGCTGATAGCGAATGTTTTACCAATTTAGAAAAAAACTTAATACTCATTCCAAAAAAAGTTTACTTTTATTATAGAGATGATTTGTTTTTGAGTCATTAATTTCATGAATAATATATATTTTCGAAAAATAAAATTAATTATTCCAAGATAAATATAGTTTTTTATTTTACTTTCTTTTTACATAACTTTATTTTTATAATATACTATTCTTAAGATATACATATTATTCTATAATATATATTCTAAAATATTTAACATATATACTATTATTAAATGTAATATTAATATTTACATTTAATAAGTTTTTCAAAATATTAAATTTTCTTTTCCAAGAAGTTTTCTTTTAATAAAAAGCTGAAAAATGTCTTTTATTTTATCAACATTGTGTTAAAACGGACCAATAATCTATAAAAAATTTATTAATGATACTAAATCTATAAAAAGATATTGCATATCTACTAATTATTTATTCGTTAAACATAAATTCTATACTGCTATGTGAATATGTGAATATCTTGAAGCAACAGGTGAAATACCTGGTGAAAATTTCCAACATTTCCTCCATACTACTTATGAATATCAGCAGTAATCACTTTGATGTTTCGGTAAAAAGCACTCATTTCTTGTTTCTATCGTATAATATCTTAAGTAAATTTAAAATTTTTATATTCTGTGCAAATTTTCATTACTTGCCACCTGAACTTATGAGGCGCAATAAATTTCTTAATGATGATTATTACTGTTCAATAATTGTCTTATTTCACAATCCTCTTCGAACAAACCAGATGAAGAAAATAATTTTGAATGTTTCACCAAAAGCAATAATTTTATGCAATTTTTTTTAATAATCAAAAAGCAATAATTTTATGTTTCTGTGCTACAATATTAATAGTATATTATGTACTATAATATCTGAAGTAAATCAATTCAATAATAAGAAACAATTTTCTGTGCAAATTTTCATTACTTGCCTCCTGAATTTTTGAGGTACAATAAATTTCGTAATCATGATTATTGTGGTTCAATAATTGTCTTATCTCACAATCTTCTTAGAACGAA
>BPLQ01000725.1:0-27192 GCA_021605075.1 Caerostris darwini
TACTCTCTATTAATACCAAATTGAATTTAACTTTGTTAATATGCTAACTAACGACTTCCGCGCACTACAGCCCATAGTGTGGACCAAGGCTGCCTGTCCACTGGCGGTAGATTCAGGAGGCAGGTTTGGTTTGGTTTGTAACTTTATGGTCATTTTGTGCAACACACCTTTAAGCTAATTAGGCAGGGACCTACAGTTTAACATGGATTCCGGAACCACTAAGAAACATCCATACCACCGCCAGAATTCGAATCAGGAAGCCTATGGCAACCAAAAAGGTGGAACGCTATCCAATTAGTCATCAGTCCGCTTTCAAGACAGGAAATGGTTTCATTTCACAACGTAGGATTGTAGCCCTACGCCAACACTTTCATATAGTTGTAATAGACGGGCACCTACGATACCGTTAATGAACTGCTATTTATAAATTCAAATGTGTAATTCATAACGATCACATCTCCTTACAAAACAGCATATTAAACGAGGACATTCGATTATATTATTCATAACATTATATTATAAATTTACTTAATATTGAGTTTTTTCTATTGAAAGATAATAAACATTTCGTATACAAAAAAATAGTTTTGCATCATTTCTAGAACACATTATGACTTGTGTTCAAACACAGAAAATCCCGGCTAGGTCTTTTGAGCAATTTTTGTATACTTAAATTATCCTTTCTAAAGATAGTATTCTAACATAATGTTGCTATTCCGCCGATATCCCACAAAAGCAAATTTGAAATCGCCAACTAAATAGTAAAAGGATTCGCTCATAAGACGGGAATATCAATTAGTAAACTGATTTGCATATCAATCATATTTTTATCTATTAACACACAATAACCGACTTCCCAGAACGGATAGTGGATTTGAAGAATATAGATATTGAAGAGAATAGCTTTGTTAACTTGTCTGTGACTTATCTTCACTTAAACTATATTTCTTTCTAATCCTTAGATAACTACGTTGGAAATCATTACTACAGAAACAAAAAGTGATTGTGATGACAACATAGACTACGTCAGGCTACCCAAAAGAAGTTTTCTTTACTTAATAACATGCAAATACGGGGTAATTACCCAAAAAAATCTCCAACTAGCGCAATAATAATCATTTTTAAACCTATCAATACCATCTGTATGTCAGATAGAGCATAAATAGAAAAGGATTTATAGATAATTTAAAAATTCGTAAATATTACGTATACTTATTACATTAATAAGTGTAATATATAATAATAACACGTAAATATCATATTAATTAACCAGCCAGCACGCAAAATATTGCATTAATAATATATTACATAATTACCAGCGTGCCATATATAAAGTGCCAAAATATATTAATATCAATAATAAAAGCTCTCATCCAAGATACCAATAACATTCCCAAGTGCTTTTACAGTAATAAAGTTTTCAACACTTTAAATACACTGGTTTTACTGTAAATTGTGGGAGACTTCTTTCAATGACGTGGATGTAAGAACCATAGTGGGCCGCTAGGCCTACCTGCTAGATTCCGAAACATGAGATCTTTTGCTTTTACGGGGTAGGGTTGCTAACCAACTCTCGCAATCATATTAGACCACGACCTATGTTTTTGAAAGTGGATTTCGAACCACTACAAACACCCATCTCCCCGCCAGGACTCACTCGAATCCTATGGTACCGAGCGCCAGAGTGCTAGTCACTCGGCGATCAGGCTCCTGTGTATCACTTGAAAGATTAACAAATCAAAAAATCTCAACATTTAATCTCTTGTAAACCTGTTATATACGATTTTTATTATTAACTAATTGATTGATTTTTATTAAATTATGTTGCTAAGTCAATAAAAACAATAGTTCTTACAAAGACCGTCTGTCTGGTTTGTCGCTCTACGGTCATCTAGCGCACACTCTTTAGGCTAAACAGACCGGTACCTCAGTTTCAAAATGGATTCCGAACCATTAACGATCATCCATGCCACTGCTCAGATTCGAACCCTGAAACCTGATATCAAAGGCCAGAGCGCTAGCCACTTGGCCACCAGGCCGCTACTACAAGATCAATTAAGATAAAGATAAAATGCAAAGGTTCATTATAATGCTTTTTAAGTACTTAATTTTGCATAGAATTATTTTTTTAAATGGGAACTATTCATGTTGGACGTAAACAATACATTTTAGATCACTTCTGAACTCCATTACGTTTCTGATTCAAATACAAAAAACCCGCGGCAGCTGAAATAATTCAGCGGCAGATAAAATGTCAACATCTAATCTCTAACAACATAAAAATCTCAACATTTATTCTCTTTTTAGACTAAGAAATACAATTTGGTCATTAACTAATTGATTGATTTTTATAAAATTAAGTTGTTAAAGTCAATAAAAGCTACAAGAAAATCAGTCAAAAGAAAAAGAAAAGAAGTCAAAAGAAATCAATTAAGATAAAAATCTTAATATTTAATCTCTAATAACACAAAAATCTCAACATTTAATCTCTTTTTAAGCCTGATAAAATATTTTAAGTTAATAACTAATTGATTTATTTAATTTGATTTGGTTAGATGTTATTAATCAATAGGATTGATTGTAAATTAAGTTGTAAAAACGCGTCAATAAAAACAATAGCTCTTACAAAAATCAATTAAGATTGAGATATGCAAAAATGCTTTAAGTACTTAATATTGCATAGAATTATTATTTACAATACAATTATTAAAAATGCAAAGAATACATTTCGGACTAGTTCTCGAACTCCATTACGTTTCCGAATCGAATACAAAAACCCACGGCAGATAAGATATCGACATTTAATCTCTAACAACACAAAAATCTCAACATTTAATCTCTTTTCTTTTTTAGACTGACAAATATAATCTGTTATTAACTAATAGGTTGTTTTTTTTTTTATAAAATTAGTTGTTTAAATCAATAAAAGCAATAGTTCTTACAAAGAAATCAATTAAGATGGAAATAAAAATCTCAAACATTTAATCTCTGACAACACAATATCTTAACATTTCACAAAACCGACAACACAAAAATCTCAACATTTAATCTCTTTTTAGACTGACAAATACAATTTGTTATTAACTAATAGGTTGATTTTTTATAAAATTAGTTGTTTAAATCAATAAAAAAGCAATAGTTCTTACAAAGAAAATCAATTAAGATGGAAATAAATCTCAAATTTAATCTAAAATTAGGTTATTTTAATCTCTAACACAATATCTCAAACAATCTCTGACAACACAATATCTTAACATTTCACAAAAACCGACAACACAAAATCTTAACATTTAATCTCTTTTTAGACCGACAAATACAATTTGGTTATTAACCAATAGGTTGATTTTTTATAAAATTAGGTTGTTTAAAATCAATAAAATAGTTCTTACAAAGAAATCAATTAAGATGGAAATAAAATCTCAACATTTAATCTCTAACACAATATCTCAACAATCTCCTGACAACACAATATCTTAACATTTCACAAAACCGACAACACAAAATCTCAACATTTAATCTCTTTTTAGACTGACAAAATACAATTTGTTATTAACTAATAGGTTGATTTTTATAAAAATTAGTTGTTTAAAAATCAATAGTTCTTACAAAGAAATCAATTAAGATGGAAATAAAATCAACATTTAATGAAATATCAACATTTCGACAACACAATATCTCAACATTTCACAAAATCGACAACACAAAATCTGAACATTAAATCTCTTTTTAAACTGACAAATACAATTTAGTTGTTAACTAATTGGTTGATTTTTATAAAATTAAATTGTTAACGTCAATGAAAACAATAGTTCTTGCAAAAGAAATCAATTAAGATGGAAATAAAATAACTCAACATTTTTAAATCGGAACTATTCTGGACAAACAACGGATCATCTCAACATTATTTCCGGGATTCGAATACAAAAACACAACATCTTAACATTATCAACTTTTTAATCTCGAACAACACAAAATCTCAAACATTTAATCTCTCTTTTTAGCCTGATAAATATTTGGTTCATAACTAATTGATTGATTTGGTTTGATTAGATTTGGTTATTAACTAATTGAAAGATTTTTATAAAAATTAATATAGCGTCAATAGAAACAAAAGAAATCAGCTAAGTTGGAGATAAAATATCAACATTTAATTTAAAAATCTTAGCATTTCGGCAAAATCTGAACATTTAATCTCTTTTAAACCTGATAAGTACGATTTAAGTTATTAACTAATTGATTGATGTTTTTGATATAATTAAGTTGTTCACGTCAATACAAACAATAGCTCTTGCAAAAATCAATTAAGATGGAGATATGCGAAGCTACATTATAACGTTTTTAAGTACTTAATTTTGCATAGATTATTTTTAAATCGGAACTATTCATGTTGGACAAGCAATAATTTCTCGAACTCCATTACGTTTCCGATTCGAATACAAAAAAACCAGCGGCAAGCTAAACAATTCTTTTTGTTCCTCCTAACTCTTTCATCGCAAATAACTCGGATTGCTAATTTGCAATTCCGTCTGAGATCTCCAAGAACTCAAAATTGAAATCATCAAGCACCACGATAAGAGGACTCGGCAGGTTTACATATCAATCATGTTCTTATCTATTATCGCGAACAGCATACTCCCAAGGAATCGTATGGTGGAACGCATGACAATATATCGAAGAGAAAAGATTTGCAAGGATTGTCTACCTACTACGGCTATCTTCAGGTAGAAGAAGAAAAAGAAAAAAAAGTCTACGGGCATTTTCTAACCCTTTGATGTCTCCCCTTGAGTGAAGATTTAGAGGGCAAAATGATGTTTGGCTGCTCTCATGCAATGACAAATTTTGGAGATAGTAGTAGCGTGAGTAGAAAGGTCTACTGAACATGTGTATTTTTTGTCACAATCTGGTGATTCTTAGGATATGATGGACAGTTTTTTTTAGATTTTTTTATTACGTTTCCATTTCTGGTCTTATCACTTTAATTTTTCTCATCGTTTTTTTTTTTTCCTACATAAATTTTAATTCTTACTATATGCCGTTTCTTTTGTTATTGGCCTTATTCTTTTTCCAAGCATGTAAATTTGATAACAAATTATCATGATGTTTTATAACCACTTGAATGAACGAAAAGTTATGATTATAGATAGATAGATTATTTATAGATTATTATAGATTTCGGTTTTTTAAATAATTACGCGAACTGAATTGTAAACGTCTTTTTAATCTAATGTTTGATATGCATCTATTTTAAGAAAATGATCGTTGTCGTAATCTTGGTTTGATCGGAGTGATCCATCTTTAAAAGATTAGGTAAAAAAAATAAATAAAAAAATTTTGAAGATAATTTTTTCATATATTTTATATTTTTTACGAATAGATTAGATTGTGTCAAACAGTTGAATTACATTTGTTATTTTGTAAAATAACAATTCAACAGTTTAAAGTACACAATGTCATTTGCATTATTTATGTAAAATTTCATTTATTGTTAAGTTATATTTGAAAGATTAATTTTCTAAAATAAATTAGAAAATTTGACAGAAGCTCAATTTAAATGTTTTAAAAGTCACCAAATTATTAACTTTGTGGCTTTTTGCTTTAAAAAAAAACTTAATTAAGCCTTGCTCAACTCGTTTACATCAATTAAATTCCATACTAATTTTATTGTTTCATTTAATTTATTTTATATCACCAATACATGACAACCAGGATTTTTACATTGAAAATTTAAATGTGCACAAAATTTTTTTTTAATCACATTAATATCTTCTTCTTTATTGGAGGAACAGCCCCATGGTGGGCCAAAGCCGTCAGCCCACTGGCAGATTTCGAAACAAGAGATTTTCGTTTTATGAGGTAGGGTTGTCTGCCCTATGCTCTGCATATACGTCATATTAGACAGAGACCTACTGTTGAAAGTGGATTAAGAACCATTACAAACATCCATGTAACCGCCAGGACTCGAACCCGAAACCTCTGACACTGTGCGCCAGAGAACTAGTCACTTGGCCGAGAATTACGTTTAAAATTGAGTGCGTTATTCTTTCTCCAGTGAATACATAAAATTAATTCTTTTAATTAAATCAGAAATTAATATAATTCCTAATTAAAATATAAATTTCTAAATTATTTAAAACTCAATTTCGAAATGTTTATCTTAATTTCATATTTGACAAAATGAATTTTATCTATATATTTTTTGTGGGAAATAAATGTCACGTATTAAAATGCAAAAAGGGTCGTCATTAAAATATCTTTTTCATGACATTCTTACGAAAAATCTATAAACTTCATTTTTGTTTAGGTCTGACCAAGTTTAAACTATAAAACTTTTAATTCCATCGCCATCATCATTAGTGGCTCAACAGCTCCGTGGTAGGCAAGACCATCTGCTTATTGGCAGATTTTGAGACAGGTCATGTTTTTTTTGTTTCACAGGTTAGGCTTGTCAGTCCTACGCCCAACACTCTACC
The DNA here is from genome assembly GCA_021605075.1 of Caerostris darwini. Taxonomy (NCBI): domain Eukaryota; kingdom Metazoa; phylum Arthropoda; class Arachnida; order Araneae; family Araneidae; genus Caerostris; species Caerostris darwini. The sequence continues at coordinate 6,471 of BPLQ01000725.1, forward strand.
TTCATATTAGACTGGAACGTATGGTTTAAAGTGGATTCCTAATGTTGAATGCAAGTTGGTGTACTTTTGAATGCCAACGCCACGCGGTGTTCCCAGGTGGTCAGCCTCTGAAGTACTGACCGCGCCCTATGATGCTTGACTTCGTGACACGTAAATACACTGAAGTGACAAAAGTCATGGGATAGCAATATGCAAATTTTCAGATGGCAGTAGCATCGCGTAGAACAGGTATAAATGCGCAGAGCTTTCATTTCTGTTCAAGTTATTCATGTGAAGAGGTTTTGACGTGATGATGACCGCACGACGGGAATTAACAGGCTTTGAACGCGGAATTTTAGTTGGAGCTAGACGCATGGGTCATGCCATTTCGGAAATCGTTAGGGAATTCAACATTCCCAGATCCACTGTGTCAAGAGTGTGCCGAGAGTATGAAATTTCAGACATAACATCCCACCATGGACAGCGCAGTGGTCGACCGCCTGCACTTAACGACCGAGACCGGCGACGTCTGCAAAGAGTCGTAATTCTAACAGACAAGCAACACTGCGTCAAATAACCGCAGAAATCAATGTGGGACGTACAAGGGACTTGTCTGTTAGAACTGTGTGGAGAAATTCGGCTTTCTTGGGCTATTCCAGCAGAAGACTGACTCGAGTGCCTTTACTGACAGAACGACATCGCTTGCAGCGACTCTCGGGGGCTCGTGAGCATATCGGTTGGTCCCTAGATGAATGGAAAACCGTGGCCTGGTCCGATGAGTCACGATTTCAGTTGGTAAGAGCTGGTGGTAGGGTTCGAGTGTGGCGCAGACCCCACGAAGCCATGGGCCCAAACTGTCAGCAAGGCACTGTTCAAGCTGGTGGTAGCTCCGTAATGGTGTGGCATGGACTTGGTCCTCTGGGGCGACTGGACCGAACATTGACTGGAAATCCTTATGTTCAGCTACTTGGAGATCACTTGCAGCCATTCATGGACTTCATGTACCCAAACAACGATGGGATTTTTATGGATGACAATGTGCCATGTCACCGGGCCACTACTGTTCACGATTGGTTTGAAGAACATTCTGGACAATTCCAATGAATGATCTGGCCACCTAGATCGCCCGACATGAATCCCATCGAGCATTTATGGGACATCATCGAGAGGTCTGTTCGTGCCCAAAATCCTGCACCATCAACGCTTTCACAATTATGGACGTCTATCGAGACAGCATGGCTCAATATTCCTGCAGAAGACTTCCAACGACTTGTTGAGTGCATGCCACGTCGAGTTCCTGCACTTCGCCGGGCGAAAGGAGGGCCGACACGATATTAAGAGGTATCCCATGACTTTTGCCACTTCAGTGTATATATACCCTCCACCCCCATTAATTGTTCCTCATTTATTAAATCTTTTACATTTTATATATTTTGTCTATTTGCTAGTAAATGGGGAGAAAAGTCATTTTGGCCCAGGCGCCCCTGTTGTCCTGTTCCTCACCCCGTCCTTCTGATTGGTTGATCCTAGCATCAGGTGGCATCCAGCTTCATTCTTTGCCATGGTATCTGCTAGTTTATGTACGTAATCTGATATTGCTACACATCAAGTAGTTATTTTAGTAGTAATTTCTTAAACTGAATTCCCATCAGATACTAAGATCGCAGAATATTAGCCAATCAGAATCCTGATCTCCTGCTCATTCAAGCTTATGATTGGCTGATGTTTGGCCTACTCTTGATCTTAGTATCTGGTGGCATCCAACTTCCAGCTTCATTTGTTATAGGACCTGCGTGTTTTTTAACATAATCTGATATTGTTACACATCAAATTAGACGTTAAAAACAATAAATGCAACAAAAAAATCACTTTAAATGTAATCTGAATAAAATATGTTTCAAACCAACTTATTATTTTATATTATACTAACTATAGACTATTATACTAACTACGGACTTTTTTTCAATAAATTCTTTTCACAACTTTGGAAAAATTTTCTAATGTGGACTAGTAGATTTTCAAGTTGTAGCATGTGTTATGAAATAAGTTACAATAATTTCAATAAATGCAAAAAGAATTCAATGGTTGAAATGTTATAAAAATAAGAAATGGACCTTTCAAATGTCATTTTACGCACTTTATGTCACCAAAAGGCAGCATAAATATCTTACTATCTTGAACTCTTTTTGAATACAATCATAAAATTACTTGTAACGCACTACATTTCATGACAAATTTTATATAATAACACCAGCAAAGTATATCGAAGATAAAAAAATGAATAAGACGTGTAAAAATAAAAATCAGAAAAAGACGTGTTAAATTATTATAGACACACATTAGTTCCCGTTTTAATGCAATCATTTTAGCAGTAATCCACAAATAACATTTCGCCATGCTTAAATTCATTCGTGTAAATAATATTAAGTGTTGTCACTGATGGCATAAAAATATCATTAGATATCCATTTTTACATAATTTTACTCAGTATTTGCTGAATATCTTAACATTAATTCAAAAAAAGCATTCAATAGAAATAGGGATAGTAAAAAACTTGCAGCATTAACACATAAAAAGTTAATTTTAGAGGAAAAATTTAACTCGAAAGTTTTTTTTTTTATTTTATCATAAGAATTTCTAGTGATGAATCATTTAATAGTATAGATTTCCAAAATATCATATTCAGATTGTTGAGTAATATCTTTTTCATTGCCGTATTGTATTTCATTGATTTTTCATGCATCATGCGTGACCACGAGAGAGATTTGATTGCCTGTAGTATATTGAATGTGAATTTGAAATAAGAAATTTGAATACTAGAAACGCTATCAACCCAAAACATGAAACTCGTCCATTATAAATTTATGAGAGTCACACAAACACTTATTTAGGAATAACTTCTACCTTGTCTAATAGAGGATGGAAGTGTTTTAAATTTTATTATGATTGTGCGTGAGTCTTATGTCATGTATGTTAATTCCTATACTTTAAAATGAATTTCTGGTTTAAAGGATGTATTACTTTTTTTGCATGAAATGTATAACATAGGAGTGTTTTGAGGTAAGAATCTTGCTACATATTAAATTAGATTTTTTTTTATTTATGTAGTAAACTTAAAACAACGACAATGAAAATTCTACATTACATGTCTGTTTAATTTATTTTAGTAAGAGTTTTATCATGATTCCATGTAAACTAATGAAAAACTCTGCATTAAAAGTTATCCCATGTAATATAATTTATTTTCAAGAAAATTGTACATCGAGTAATATACGTTAATGTATCACATGCAGTGAAAAAATAAAAATGTGATCATGTTTCGTGAATTTTCATAAAAATATACTTATATATTTAAATTGCTTGTTTAACGTAAATTCGTGATTGCTAGTGAAGGAAATGGCGAATTGAGAAATGACGCATAAAATGAAAATTATTTTATTTTACTGTTTTACATTACATTAATTTGATACTTTATTTTACCCATTTAAACTAAAACAAATTTATGAGAACAGCATCATAAAGGAAATGCATTAATTCTGAAAGATCTAATCAATTCTAAAAGAAATGCAATCTACCGAAGCATCAGGTAATGGATCTTCTTCATAAAATTTTCTCCTTCTGACAAAAAAAAGTTAACTTATAAATGAAGTTGTTTAGAAACAAAATAACAACGTTTGTTTTTTTAAAAAAATTGCAAAGAAGAAAATAAATTTTTGAAGGAAATTTTAATTGCCTTATTTTGCATATATTTGTCATGTTTATTTTTATTGCCATTTTAACTGTATGTTGTCCCCAAAGTCATAACAAAACAAATTGCATAGTTTAATTTAAAAAAGAATTCTGACTTCTACCCACGGATACTCCATCATAACAGAACTTGCTCCGCCCTTCCCCTCCTTCTAGGACGCCACATGTGTTCTTGGACATGATCTAGATGTTTCTGTCTACCAAGTGGGATAAGAACAAACACATAAAAAAATTTCTGTGACACCTAATGATATCTAATATGTAAAGAAGTATAATTTTGTTGTTGTTTCTTATTCCATTTGGTCGACAGCAACATCTAGATCAAGTCCATGGACCCGTGTGGTCTCATGGAAGGAAGGAAGAGGGGAGTAGCTTCTGTTGTGATGGAGCACTCGTAAGTACAAGTCTGACTTGGCTCCGTGTCGCTGAAGAAGGAAGACAGTGCCTTCCGTGAGGACTTTTAGGGGGAACTATCCTCATATACGCATCGTATTAGAGAAACCCCGAAAAAACTCTCATCAGGTAATCCGACTAACGTGGTAAGATGATGAACATAACAAATGCCATCGAGTCTCATCGTTTCTTGAACCAATGTCTACAACAAAGCCTCCAGCGGATTGAACCTCAGCTCTAGCTGCGCACATTGTCATTGAGCCACGAGTAGGGCATAAAAGTATGATTTTAAAGAATATGTTTAAAAAGTTCACTTTTACTGTTAAAGATGGTAATGAAACGATCAGATCATCGCTGTCGTGTCGTTAATATTGATGATAATTCTTGAGATAATGAGATTCAATGAGATAATTCTTTTGTAAACAGAATAAGATCATTCAGTAACTGAATGAAAACTATTTCTTAAAATACATTTGTAATAAGTCTGTAAATAATTTTGTTTAAATTTTGGTATTATTTAGTAAAGGAACGAACTTTTGAAATATTTAGAGTATGCTTTTTTGTCTTTTGAATAAATGTCAAAGAAAGAATGCGTTTTTCTTCTTTAAATACAATTGATAAACTACTCAAATATTTTTCCAATTGGATAACATTCCTAGATTTAATCAAGCATGTCATTCTAATGCTCTAGCATAGGTAAAAGACATTTATTCTGAAAGTCATTGAAATGTTGACAACTTTCTTAAAGGAATTCCACTTAGTTGTACTAGTTTTGTTTCCATATGGGAGAAAATGTTTTCTCTAAAAGATTTTCAATGCTAACCGTTCCGAATTAAAGGTGAAAACCATTCATTGTTCAACAGCAATTTAGATAACTTGACTTCGTTTTGTTTGAGATTTATTTGCTCAGGTAAATTTACAGCAATTATTCTTGCAAATACTCAGATATTATCAAGTATTTATCTCTATAACTAGGGTTTCCCTTAAGTGAGAAAAGCTTAGCATGCTTGCATTTCAACAACGAAATTGCCAAGGGATGCGTTTTAACATACTGACATTAAAAAAAAAAAAAAAAAAAAAAAATTCTGAGGTCACATTTTAACTTATTTATATTTAGAAGAAAAAATTGTCTGCGGCCCTATTTTAACACACTTGCAATTAAAGGTAAAAAATTATTTGGGGTCACATATGGAGCAAAAATGCACCTGTGACCAAAAAATAAACCTATATGAAAGAAAAATAAACTTATATGAAAGGGAAAAAATCCATGAAACCTAATAAACCTATGACCTAAATATAAACCTATATGAATGAAAAATAAACCTATGACGTAAACATAAACCTATCTCAATTAAAAATAAACCGATGACCTAAACATAAACCTATATGAATTAAAAATAAAACTATAACCTAAACATCAACCTATATGAATTAAAAATAAAACTATAACCTAAACATCAACCTATATGAATGAAAAATAAACCTATAACTTAAACATCAACCTATATAAATGAAAAATAAACCTATAACCTAAACATTAATCCACATGAAAGAAAAATAAACCCATGACCTAAAAGTAAACCTATATGAAAGAAAAATAAACCTAGGCCATGCATGTGAATTTATTAATTTAAAAATAATTTTTCAGTAAAATATTGAGATTTTTTACATTGATTTTTGAATAATCTCAATGTTTTAACAATTTCACGTTGGACCCTGAGAGCCCCGATTTAAGTCTGTAATAAACCCTAAAATTAAATTCAATTGCAAGTGCTAATCGACAATGATTTTTATCTTTGTTAAAATGCATTTACAAGATTTCTTTTACTAATACTTCTGAAATCATTTTTATATAATGCCAGTTTTTCCCCGTCTTTTCATTTGGGATTTTTTGTTGTTGTTGTTGTTGTTGTTGTTGTTGTTCCCAACAAAAACTCTGCGATTAAGTTTCATGACCTCGGAAGCAAAATCTATTCATTACGGAAAATAATAGCTCCTCAATTGCTCTTCATTAGCGGAAAATTGAAGCCACTCCTTTTTATTGTTATGATGTGCGAAATTGGTCCTCACTGGTGGCAAAACATGCTTCCTCCATTATTTTATCTGCTGATAACAATGAATTATTGGCATCTTTCAAATTTGTGAAGGTGAGTATAGGTAAGAGTAGTAGAAATCTAACTAGATTAATTGTAGAAAACATTAATGAATTTCTTAATTTCATGAACATTTAGTTTGACATTTATTTAATTTTTCAAAATAAACTCATAATTGAAGTCATTTTAAGTTAAATTTTTTCTAAATTTCTTAAAGATTTAATAAGGATGTAAGAAAATTTTTAAAAACTGATTTTAATTGGAATGTATAACGTGATGCAAACTAACTAAAAATCGATGAAAAAATTGTAGTAATATTATGAAATAAATGTTTTTAATATAATGTTATCAATTCATTAAATTTGCAAAAGATCTTGTAATTTTAAGTTATTTTTCGTGATAAATGTAAATGAAAGGATTTGTTTCAAATAGGTAGAAATAAGTACAGATACATAACAGAAAAATAAACTAAAAATGACCTTTGTCTTTTTTTTTTTTTTTTTTTTTTTTTTTTTGATTGCGTACTTTATCTTGTGATCTACTGTATTTCGCGAAATTAGTGATCAATTACCTTTCATTAATTAATTTCATAATATTCATTCATTTATATTTATTCCTAATTTATTATTATTAAATGTTTATAAATTACTAAATTAAAATAACCATTTTAATTATAGATTAAATCATTTTATTTAGTCATTATTTTAATCATTTAATCATATTATTATAATCTTAATTTTAATCATTTTAAATTTAGATTTATTTTAGGCCTGTATTAAATTTTAATTTATGTAATTTACAAATCTCACAAGAAGGAAATCCTGTTCAGCTTCAACACGAATGTACTGAGGTTTACACTCAAGAGCCAAAACATTATGACCACCCCTACATTTTGCAATGAACTCGCCTGGATGACGTGGAAGGCACGTGATCAGGTGGAAGTGGTATTTAACTGGTATTAAGTGGTGGCATTAATCCCTGCCAAGGCGGGTTGAAGCTGTGTTGCGCGCCAAAGGTGGGCCAACTCGTTATTGATAGGTGGTCATAATGTTTTGGCTCTTGAGTGTATGTTAATTTTTAAAAATATAAATAGTTTTAAAACATTCAAAATATTCTTTCAACACTGTGATGGTCCCGACTTGTGGGTGGTAGGACTCGGGTTCAAATCCGTTGGCAGTGTTTGTTACAGCCACTGCTATTAGAATCGAGAAAAATCGATAGTGATTGTGAAAATGTTTGAAATTAATATCTTATTTTTAATCTTATCGATTGGCACATGATGGGAAATTTTTGAGAGATTCTTTTTTATAACTTGCAGATCGAGGCAGCTACCCCTAAGAGACCTTCCGGAAAGAAATATCCTCTCTTCATTACCCACCGATGGGCTTTTTGTAAGACGCACAGTAATGGAAGTAGAGGCTCACTGATGTAAAGAAAAAAAAAGCGAATTGACTGTTAAATTTATTCAAAAAAAGGATGATATTTTATATTTAAGTAATATATAAATTTCATAAATTTATATGAAAGGAATTTCCACATTTTTGAAGAATGGATCAAAAATTAAAAGCCATCATAAAGACCTCTTAATTCAATAAATTGAAATATTCAATTGTTTTTCTTTCTTTACAATATAGACTTTTCAAGCAATTATAAATTGGTATCGTTATTTGTAAATAAAATTTGTTTACTATTAAATTAAAAATATTCTTAGGATATCGAAAATCAGAAATCAAATGGGGTTCAATTAATGATTTGATTAACTATTGAAAAAATAAAATCAGTTCTAATCTGTAATCAAAATCAATCAATCAATGAGCTAAATCAAGAGTGGTAGGTTATTCAATTCCTTCTATTAGCTCACACTCTCCCTATATATATCTTGTTCAAATTTTCAATCGTTCATAAAATACTTTATTCATCCACTCAAGTTCAAATACATTTGATGGATGACACTTGATGTTAATACGGTTTTTTCAAATATTAATTCAGTAATTAAATTTAATTAATTAATTTTAGTTTTTTTTAGATTTAAGTTGCATTTATCTACCAATATATGGCGCCAGGTAAACTTAAAAAAATGAATGAAAGTTATTTATAAAGGACTTTCTGCAATATAGTGAAAAAAGTAGGAATTGACTTATTAAATTACTTGTTATTAAACATGTTATTAACATTAACATTATATTACTTGTTATTAAACATGGTAAGTTATTATATATACCATGTAAAACATGCACAATAATATCAACTTTTAAAATTATTAAGCTATCAAAGTTTCACTTGTTTGAAAAGAAATGTATTAATATAATGAAATTGAGAAGTTAAATAAGTTAATATAGATACATTAAGGCTTGGCCACTTAAAAAGTCACTTAAACTGGATTTTGGTGACAGATTGATGTACTGATAGAAACACGCTCTGACGTCGTAGAGAGTGTAATCATATTTTTATGGATATCCTTCAGATGTACTTCGACTGTTCCGACCAGAAACACCCCCTCGCCACTATGAGGTTGACTGCAGGACTTGAGGGGGAGTTGTGAATGTAATTCAGCTAAATCTCTATTCCTGTAATGTACCCTGAATAACGCTGAACTTGCAGCCCATCTTCTGAATCAGTAGTGTATAACCTCAAAGGTTAATTGGGCAATGAAACAAACTAATATCTCGACATTTTCAGTTAAATATTAATTGCTTTGAATTAAGTTCTATAATGGAGATTTAAAAAAAAAAACTGGATATTTGGGAAACAGTAAGATTTGAATCTATTAATATTCAAATTACTTGGTATTTCCAGTGAAGAAAAAAATTAATAATAAGCATTAGTGCCTTTTTACTATTCGAGGAGCCATTTAAACAACTCGTCATGCTCCAGATTAAAATTTTTTACGAATCCCAGCAGAGCATATCAATAATTCGTGCCTCGCTGTTCAACAACCCTTTTATTTTGCTCTTTTTAACGATCTCAGCATCCTTCAGGGTGTACATAAACGATCCAAATAAACAAATAGGGAGAGGAAGGAAAAACAATCAGCTTCAAAAAGGGAAAAAAAAGGGAAATTGACAAGTGACGAGAGAGAGTAAAAAAAATCATCGATATAAAAATGGGCATTTGTTAGGGATATATCAATGAATTGTAAAAACGTTTCGCACAATGAGCAGATCAGTGTTCCATATTTCTGAGCAGATATCACCACCTCCTCTTTTGCCCCCACAATGCTTTTTCTTTCTTTTTTCTTTTATTGCTTTCTCTCTTTTTGATGCTGTCTTCCGTGAAGCTGTGATGACTTAATCATCTAAATGACATGATGCGTCAAATACAATGTTCTGACGAAGGGACTTTCCGTGTGATCCTGTTTAATGTTTTTATTAATGTCGTTTTATTTAAAATTCATGTAAGATTAAATTTAGCAATCGGAAACTATTACTATTTATAGATGGATGTATATTTTAAGATGGAATATTCATGATTTTGATCAGGTCATTCATTCATTGTGTGATAATAGTATATTAGTCAAGATAATGTTTAATGGTTCTTTAGCAGACAGTTATTAATTAACTGATTATAGAATGTTTGCAATGCAAGGCAACTGACCTTGAAGTTCTTTTTTATTGATGTAATTCAGTGTATACATGGCGTAATGCAATGCATTTAAAGAAAAGAAAGTCTTCTCAGAGTGCTTTGTAAGATCGGAAATATTAAAGTACTTACAAGAAAATCAAGATATCTGTCATTGAACTAGTAACATGAATGCTAAGAAAGCAGTTTATGATTTATGATGATATTAAATAAAAAATATATTCGATTGAAATATCTTCTATTTCTACTATTGATACTACATATAGCTTTAATAAGAAAGTTGTTGCACACAGAAAATGATTTAATTTGAGGCCGTTTTGTAAATAAAATGATTAATTTTTTACTTCGAAGGATTTTTGTTTTTCATTTTAGTTTTAAATTTAACTTAATATAGTAAAAAAAGCCACTAGACTAAACTTTTAAAAATTTCGTCTGATACTCATTTCATTTTTTTTTTTTTTAATGAAAGGTTTTACAACTCTCGATTCTAGCACAAAAATATCCACAGAAAATCATAAAACCCTACTTATTTAAAGTTCATATAGGGTTACATTTAGCATCGGAAACTATTACTATTTATAGATGGATGTATATTTTAGGACGGAATATTCATGAATTTGATCGGGTCATTCATTGTGTAATAATAGTATACTATATTAGTCAAGATAATGTTTAATGGTTCTTTGGTAGACAGTTATTAATTAATTGATTATAGAATTTTTGCATTTTAAAGCAACGGACCTTGAGGTTGCCTTTTATTGATGTAATTTAGCGTGTACATGGAGTAATGCAATGCAATTAAAGAAAAGGAAAAGTCTTCCCAGAGTGCTTTGTAAGATCGGCTAATGTTAGAGTACTTACAAGAAATTCAAGCTAGTATTCATGTCATCAGTTCAATGACAGAAAAGAAAGCTATTTTTCTGTCTGTATTACACGAGGATATTCAATACAAAATTTATAACTAGATGATGAAAAATATATTCAATTGAAATATCTTCTCTTTCTACTATTGATATTAAATATAGCTTTAATAAGAAAGTTGCCATATTCAAAAAATGATTTAACTTAAGTCCATTTTATAAATTAAAGGATAATTTTTCTATTTCGCAGGATTTTAATTTATAATTTTAGTATTATATTAATAATAAGTTAAAATAATATAATAAAAAAAAACACTAAAACAAATTTTTTAAAATTTTCTGATATTCATTTTATTGGCATCAATTTTTTATGGAATGATTTACAACTCCCAATTTTGAAAAAATTTTGAATTTCACACAAAATTTAAAAGATTTTACTTTTTTTTAGTATTATATCTAACTTAATATAGAAAAAAAAAAAAAAAAAAAAAACTCCACAACAATTTTTAAAAATTTTGTCTGATATTCATTTCATAGGAGCCATTTTTTTCTATGGAATAATTTTTACAACTTTCAATTTGGACACAAAAATATCCACAATTCGTGAAATAAAAATGCACGTTGAAATTTTTTACTTCGCAGGATTTAACTTTTTTATTTTAATATTATATTTAACTTAATATAATAAAAAAAAGCCACTAAAATAATTTTTAAAAAATTTTGTCTGATAACCATTTTATCCGCACCATTTTTTTTTCCTGGAATAATTTACAACTCTCGATTTTGACTCAAAATTATCCACACAAAACCATAAAACCACACTAAAAAAAAAAAAAAAATGCACATCGAATTGTAATCAAAATTTCAACTACATTACAAATTCATGCAATAAAATACATTTCTCAATTCAAACACCAGCAACAACAAAAAAACCGATGAAGTGAATTGTGATGAAGATAAGAAATCCTATTTTAAAGATATTAACTGAAAAATATTACACATTAAAGTAAGTGATAGATCCCACCCCTGAAAAAGCCATCGGGGATCTAAATAAAGTTTGAGCCACAGCTAAACATAAATCGAATGATTATGATCTACGATAAGTTAAACATAATCCTTTTTGCTTAAAAGCCAAGGATGGGGGAGAAGGAGATGACACTGTCCATAGATAGTCCGGCCGTTAGCACTTGCCTATAAGTAATTCCCGGATTTTACAGACAGGCTCTTTATAGAACTATTAGCATAATGGCTAAAGATAAACTGTGCTAAACTGTATGACGTCAGTGCGGGGAGATGTTCATTGATGGGAAGGGGGGAAATGTATCTCTGAACTTCACTTTTCGCCAGTTACAGTTAAACATCTATCAGTTGTGACAAATTGGGGAGGGGGTGCCTCGATTGTGTAGGTTCAACCACAGCAGTGAGTTATGGATTATACTTTTTTTTTTATTACTTGACTGCTCATAAAATTGTATTTTAAAGTTTCTCTATGATTTATGAGGACCAAAAAAAATACAATAGAAATTCGCGTATGAATTTTATTGTGTTCATATGGGAACATTTTGGTTGCATTTTTTATTTGAATTTCAGTGATAATTTTGTATGATTATAGAAGAAAAAAATTCTTATTTAAATTTTTTATCTGTTTGGTTTGTTGTTATATGATCATTTTTTGCACACTTTAGGCTAATTAGACTGGGACCCACAGTTCAACGTGGATTCCGAACCCCTAACAAACATCCAGGCCACTCTAAATTCATACCTGAAGCCTGTCGCAGCAAATAACAGAGCGCCAGCCATCTGGTCATCAGGCCGCTTAAATCGGTTTACATCTACTGTCCAAATATGTAATTAAATTTTCGTTTAACAAAATTGTGTTTTGAAAAATGGTGAAGAATTGGTGGAGCCAAGATATTAAACAAAATATGCTATCCTTACGTATTGCTTACACGACAAAAGCCTTTATGTTTGAACGATTGAATCAAATATCTTTCACGAGTACTAAACATGAGAACTGAACTGTTGTGGCTTTTCCTGATCGCATTGAGTCAAAATCGGACGTTGTCCATACTTTCCTATTTTCCATCTTCTATCAGCCAATTATACTTTATTTTCTTACTGTTTATTTTTCATAACGCTCTCTCCATGCATCTGATTGAAATATACAAAATCTATAAATGTTCTTTATGTCATTCACTAGTTTTCCCTTTTTTTTTTTAATACAGATATTTTTCTCTTTACATTTTTGATGAATTTGTCACTCATATTTTCAAGCATGGTCCTAGGCTCATAGTAGAAGACTATTACACATGATAAAAAGCCAGCCATAATAGACTTTAACCCTTTAAGATCTAACCTATTTTGGTCTATGACTCAAACACGGACTTTGGCAAAATCTGATGAGGTGTATATTTCAGTGGAAGGTTTTAAAGGCTATTCTTGGAGGTGTTAGGTAAAGTAGTTGTTGTAGAAGATGGTACAACACGTAAATTTATAAATGCTATAAAGATCCATATATTATAAAGTTTATTAAAATCAATAGATTAAACTGGGCTTCTCATGTATTTAGAATGAATAATTTTAAACCTGTAAAAAGACTCGTTTTGTCAAAGCCACGGGGACGAAGAGGAAGAGGACGACCCAAGTTGCAATGGATAAAGGTAGTTTAAAAAATGTTTTGCTATACTAAAGGTTAAGAATGGAGGATCCTTGTCACCCAGAGGAATGCATGGAAATCTCTTCAAAGGAAAGCCTTGACCCACCCTGGACTTTCGTGTTATTGATAATGATCAGGATAATAGCCTTTAAAGTTGTTAAATTAAAAATGCTTTTATACTTAATGCCTTGGGGCTGAATGGCTGAGTGTCTAACGCTCTGACGCTCGGTGTCACAGCGCCTCCCGAGTACCTGCGGTACCATGGATGTTTGTGGTTTAAAATCCACTTTAAACCGTAGGTCTCGGTCTCATACGACTGTAGAGCGTCACAGAGCTCAATCAGACTTCTCACCCACATCATTCCCAAAGTGTATCGGGGCAACTCAGCTCTAGGCATAGTGGTGTGATACAATAGTAGTATATTTTATGCCCAGCCCCCCATACAAGAATTTGAATTTTTGTTATTGAATTCAGCTTCAGTTAATATTAATCAATATGAATAATATTACTTTATTAGTGATGGTTTTTTCTATTTCCACTCATTTTTGTTTTAGGAAAGAAAAATATATCTAAGAGACAAAACAAGTACGTAAATACTAAAAATCGATGAATACATAAATAAATATCACTGATATGAAACAAGAACATTCTTATTAATCAATAATTTTTAAAAAATTCCCTGACCAACTGTTGCATTGTTAAATACTTCTTTATTAAAATCCACAGAGAAAATAAAGCAATTACTACAAAGAAGACGGATAAAAAAAAATTCATTACTTTAACAACGCTGCGTACACCCATGATATAGTACATTGCACGAGCCATCCATTCAAAAAGCATGCTCACTGATCTATGAAAAATCCTCCCCGAACCAAATCAGTGTATCACAATGATATCGAACTGTCGTCACGTAGAACACATCCTGCGGTAACTTGCTAACATTGTGGCCCGAAGGCCATTTGACTTCCTACACAATAGCAACCCTTTAATAGAGCCCTGGCAATAATCAACAGTCGGACAAACGCATATCGTTACATCTAAATATGATTTTAAATGGCTTCTCCATACATCATCTTCAACTGTACAACCTTACACTTAGCAGCAAATGAAATACAGAAACATAAGCCATAACAATAAAAGAAGAAAAAGAAATACTACACGCGATAATATTTTTCTTAATAGGGGTACTAAAAGATCACGTACAAGCTTTCCATGCTTTTCGGTTAGGGGGGGCTCTTTCTTTGGGTTTATTATTTTGAGTATGTCTTTGGAATGACTGATTTGGACTGATGCATTTCAACAGCAATAGGTAAAAAAAAAATAATGAATGGCAAAAAGAAAAAAAATAAAACAGCAGCTCTCATGAGTAAAATAGAAGGAAGACAGTCATTTTACTGAACGGCTTTGTCATACAAATTAAGTACAGTGTTTATCTTATTTCGTTTCTTGCCTCTTTCCACGTTGGAAAATGTGTGCTGTATTTAGAGTAATTTCTTTTGTCTTTTTTTTTAGGAATGATGATTATTTTTCATGCTACTTCGCCGGGATTTACGGTAGCTAATTTTCGGAGACAACGAATATGGAAAATGCTTTTTTTCGTTCTTTGTTTCGTCTCAAATTGCTTTAAATAAGCAATGCAAATCGTTGCAATTTAGCATGCAAATTGAATCGATTTGCATTTACAGGATGTTTTAGTTGTTCTCTGCTAAAGGAAACAGTGTAGTTAAATTGATAAGAACTATCAATTTGACCACAATAAAATGGAAATAGTGGGAATAGTGTGAAACCTCATAAATTAAAGCAGTAATATGAAGTATGAATTTGAGATTTTTTTTTTTAAATATTATACCAATAACGAATATTTAAAACATTGAAGAAATTGTTTTAATACAAATTTATTATCGATGATTTCCAGAATTCTTATAAATTTTCACTTATATTGCAAAAATTATTGCCAAATTCATTATCTATAATTTTTACAATAAAAAGCACGGCGAAAGACTTAAATAAGCTCCGCTTTCGTTTTAGGTTTATAATAAAAAAAATTAATTAAAAAGATAGAAAGTCTATTTTCATCAAAAAAACTTGAAAAGCTTTTTCTGTATCTATGAATCATCTAATAATATAATACAAACTTTTTTTTTAGATGGATTTCTTCTGGTCTGAAAATATGATATTGAGTACATTAAAATTGAAAGAATTTATATTATTATTAAATCGATGAAAAGTAAGCAAATAATAATAAAGATCTGTCAATCCAAATAAAATTTACAATATTCATAAAATACCAGGCTTCTCTAAAGAGAATTCAAAACAGCACCGTTTATTTAGATGTGTTGCATTTTCTGTCATTGCTAAGTACTTGAAATATTCTATAGCCTGGGAATTCGCAGAGGCAAAAACTATTTCGTTAAATGCAGTACTTATAATGAGAATGCCTTGTTTAGCCAACGGCCATACCATGCTGAATATACCGGTTCTCGTTAGATCACCGAAGTCGAGCATCATTGGGAACAGTCAGTACTTGGGTGGGTGACCACCTGGGAACAAACACCGCGTGCCGTTGGCATTCACAAATTTGGGACCTGAATGGCCGAGTGTCTAGCGCTCTGGCACTCGGTGCCACAGGTTTCGGGTTCGAGTCCCGGCGTTGCCATGGGTGTTTGTAGTGGTTCTGAATCCACTTTAAGCCGTAAGTCCCGGTCTCATATGGCTGTAAGAGCGTCACGGAGCAAAAGGCAGGCTTCTACCTACGGGTGCTCCATCACAACAGAAGCTGCTTCCTTCCCCTTCAATCATGAGTACGCATGGGCTCGTGGGCTTGGTCTAGAAATGTCTGCCAAGTGGGATAAGAAACAACAACAACAAATGCCTTGTCTTTCAGTAAATTCTCTTGAATTGTGTTTTTACCATTGTCCTCATCACTGTTTAGTATTTTAATTATATTCCTTATTTTGTATTTTTGTCATAATATTGCATTTTTATAATCAGTATTCTTATTTGGCATTTTATCATCATTATATCGTGTTATCTTCAACATTATTGTATTTTTATCATCATTATTATGTTGTATATCCTCAACATTGTCGTATTTTCATCATCATATGTGGTATTATCATCAACATTGACAAGCAAAAGTAAGCAAATTTTCATCATCATTATTGCGTTGTATTATCATTAACGTCGTATTTTTATCATTATCACGTTGTATTATTATCAACATTGTTGCCTTTTTATCATCATCATGTTGTATCATTCACAACATTGTTGCATTTTTATCAGTATCATGTTGTATTATTCACAACATTGTTGTATTTTATCATTATTATTATGTTGTATTGTCACCAACATTGCTACACAGTCCAGTCACATTAATGTGACCACCTGTCAAAAACCATAATATACACTCTTGCATATTCTGGCTTTAAGTGGAGTGTGGAATATTTATTAAGTGGTATTTAAGTAGTATTAAGTGGAATTCTTTATATACACTCCACTGCAATGTGCTGCCACCTGCCTTTTGTGATTGGTTATTTCACGTTGGTCACATTAATGTGACTGGACTGTGTATATTCTTATCATAATTATTATGTTGTACTATCATCAACATCGTTGTATTTTTATTATCATTATTATGCTGTACTATCATCAATATTGTTATCACCATTATTATGTTGTTCTATCATCAACATTGTTGTACTTTTATCATCATTATTATGTTATATTATCAACATTGTTAAATTTTTATCATCATTATTATGTTATATTATCAACATTGTTAAATTTTTATCATCATTATTATGTTATATTATCAACATTGTTAAATTTTCATCATCATTATTATGTTATATTATCAACATTGTTAAATTTTCACCATCCTTTTTTATTATTTTAAAACAGCATGCATTTCAGTCATAATCCGCTGTTTGAGAAACAATTGATTAAGCTCCAGTCAATCTACTATTTTGAATGTCTTCGATACATAATAATAGAATGTCAAAAAATAGTAATTCTGAATCCGACCATCTGACTTCAGATACTAGTCACGAGCTAATAGACCTATGGCATATTTAGATTTAAAAATACAAAGTAGAGAGGGATATTTTAATTTAATTTGTTTGTTTTTAGAAAATTATTATCGTTATATTTATTTTCTAGTTTCTACTAGTTTTGAAGGAACTATTTTTAAAAATTTGTTATAATCATGAATATTTTTAAAAATATTAAATTTCAATATCAATTAATTGAATTAACTAAACTTAATAATCTATATTAGTAGTTCTCGAAGTGGGAACCATGGTCCCTAAGCAACGCGATTTACTTGAAATTTTGGGCTATTTGTGATTGCTACACATTTGCGATGGCTGCTATTTACGATGGTGGAATTCTTGTGAGTGTGCGCGCGAGTAAGATTTTCATTTTTAAATGATACTGGTTAAATATTTTTGTTTACAGTATTATACTAATTTTAATTAGTTTAAAGTTCAAAGGCGTCTGTGAGATATTAAATTTTTTTAAAGAGTACAATATATACAAGAAATCCTAAGAAAGTGAGAGAACTACTAATCTAAATAAATTTATAAATGATAGAAATACTTAAATATACATTATAGAAGAAAAATTGTATCCTTTTAGAATTTTTTTACCTATGCACACAAAAATATTAATCTGAATATTTTTCAGATTTCAAGAAATCCTTACAAAAACAGTGGATTTCAAGACAATTTTTTTTCCACTGAATAATACGAATCCTATATATATATAAAATAAATAAAATTAGATTTCATATATATATATATATATATATGAAGTCTAATATGTTATGAAATCTAATTTTATTTATTTATTTTTTAATGATACTTCAAAATTTCAATTCTTGAAATTGCAGTTACAATTGTAAAGATTTCACTTACAATCTATGTCAGATATGCAAAATGACTTTTAAAAATATTGAAAGATAAAGAATTTCTTATTTGAAATGTCTACTAATACCCTGAAAATAGCAAACTTGTTCTTATTTTATCATTTAGACCCACCATGCTTTGATTCTTTAGTGAGAGACGTGTCATAATTCCTCGAAGAAAGAAGTTATGGGTTCGCTTCTGTACTTAACCAAAAATGGTAGGCAGACATCACTTTGACAGTATGTTCTGTTAATATCACTCTAGCCGAGTGGTTGCTTTCGTATTTTTCTCACAAAACCATTTATTCTTAGCAAGACATTCCTATCCAATTTTCTCTTATGAAAATGTAGCCAATCCTATTCTGTGCTCTATCCCGGTTAATACAGTATCTGCTATTTACATCTGCCACCAAATGTTGGCACTAAAAGTTTTGATCATTTCATAAGCATATTTATATGCTTTTATATCAAAGAACATCCAATATGAATTTTGTCAGGGTATGGTATATAAGGTTAAAATAATATAACCCATGTGAAAATTTAATTTGTTATGGCTAAACTTGCGGACAAATTTCAATAAGCTAAGCTTATGAAACTATTAAATTCAAACTTCGTGTTTTGCTTTTTATTTTCATAGCGGAAAAATACTATTTTAGCTTTAAGTGTAAATTTTGTGATGTTCCATTAACGACATAATAATAATAACTTTGATCAATTTTGACTATTATTATTATTATTATTAATCCTTAGTCAAACCAGAATCTAGGTTTTATATAGAATTCTGAGCTAGTTTTAATATAGACTTGAAGAATATTGGACAGGATTGTAATGTTTACATCTAACTAGAATCAAGGTTAAATATAACCATTGCAATTCTATCTGAATTGAAGAACTTTAAATTTTCCAAATAAAATCTGGAAATTTTTTTAGAGTTCTGTTGTTTTCAAAAGTAATAGCACCACCAAGACTATCTCTACTCTACCAATAATGTAAAAAAGAATCCTCTAAATATTAATTTTCTTCCTTAAATAAAATTCGGAAAAACTTCAAGTATTACTGGAGGTCATAAAAATATCATCAACTTCTTTGTTAATGCACAGTCTCTGTATCACTAAGGATAGCATTAGAAGTTACCATTGAAACATTCCACGTTACACATGAAAAAGTTTCCTTTAATAAAAATTACAACCATAGTTCTAAATAATCAGATGGATGGTTGGTTAGTGTGGTTTAATGGCACAAGGCCAACATTGGCCATGCTTGCAACAAAAATGAAAGCACCAGGAAATTCAAATATGTTTTGTTACTTACTACATATAATTCTTAAGAGCATATGCAATGTACAACATAAATTTCATTTTACCTATCAAAATAAATCTATTCCTTTTCAACTAAAAAGAAAAACATAGTTTACTTTACATATTATTTATGATCTAACTGGCAGCTTACTCTAAAATGACAATTTTTCGTGTAAATACGCATTAATTCAACATGGCTACTTCACTTTATTTATTCAAATCACCATCCTTAAATCCTTTTTTACAAAAGTTATTATACCTATAATAACCAAAAAAATAGAAACTTTAAATAAATAAATAATAGAATAATGTATCGCATAGGAATCAAATCCACTCAATGCCTAATGAACAACGTACCTGTCACGTCGCTACCCCCTATACTCGCGAATATTCAATAAGCCTATACGAAAAGTTAATACCAAAGGAGCCATGAATAGTTATTGTTCATAATAAAAAGGACAGAAGAAAGAAAAAAATCGGCAACTCCACGCTGTGCTACAAGTAATTGTAATCTTTACGTAAATGCTACTCTACTAATTATCCTATTATCCTATTTATCAAAATATCAGTATCTGAATCCTATTTACTCTATAATTATCCAAAATCAATGAAGAATCCTTAATATTAAAAATCTAGAAAACTCAAAAATACTACTGGAACCACAAAATACCATCAACTCTTTTTTTGTTAATGCATTAAACTCTCTATACCACTATATTGCATGGGGAAGTTACTCATTGAAAACATTTCACTAAAAGAAGTTTTCTTTGATCAAGAGTACAGCCATACTTCTAAATTGCCAGGATGGACGGTTGGTTGGTTGAGGTATGGTTTTAATAGCACAAAGTGCCAATGTTGGCCCCATGCTTTGAAAAGCAAAACGAAACATCCTAGATAGTCATATATCATTGTTACTTTGCTATACATGATTATAATTCTTAGCAAAACCATAGCCAATATTATTCGGTAGCACCACGATATGTGATTCCCTTGTACTCTTCGGGGATACATAACAACAACTTTTAAGAGCATATGCAATCTACAACATAAATTTCATTTACATTTCCAAAAAATAAAATCTATTCCTTTTCAAATTAAAGAAAAGAAAGCTTGTTTTTTTGGCATATTTCTATTCATGTTACTCCTAAAAAGACAATTTTTTCGTGTAAACTGCACATTAATAAAACATGGCTACCTCACTTTATTTATTCAAA
>BPLQ01000727.1:0-17693 GCA_021605075.1 Caerostris darwini
ATGGGAACAAAAAAATGTTTGGGAAAAATATGTAATGAATAGCAAAAATCAAGGCTTTCCTTCATCAAACGAAAACCCTAAAAGTAAAAGAAAAGGTTCTTTCCGCATTAAATTTAATCAAGGAATAAATTTTCAAACAATGAGAAGAGAGCATGGAAGATTTACGGAGTTCATATTTTAATGAGAGCTCCATTTATGTAAAAAGATTATCCTTTGGGACATTATTATTTTTTCTACCTTTACTTAAAAGCATAACTTTAAAACTGGCAAAAGAAACATTTTTGAAGAAAGTATCCTTAAATGAAAAAAAAGAAAGAAAAAATCAGATGTGGATAAGAAGATTAAGTTAAAAAAAAGTGACTACATTTTATTTCGATGAATGACATAAATTAAGCCATGATTTAATTTAAAAAAAATGGCTTACTTGAAAATCGATACTACACACGGAGAGGTAAATTTATTCTTTACTTTTTCTTCGTCATCGTAAATTTAATCCTTCATTGATCTTTTCTTATTTGAGTTGATTTAATTGCATCTACTTTTTTTTTTGCTTCTTCTAGAAAAACCGAAAATTCAAACGGAATGAATAAAGAATTTCTTTTCTTTTTTGCGATCGAGTGATTTGAGTATCAACTAAACAATTTAAATTAATTGGTTCGTTTTACAAAGAGTTTTGCTCGTATTTCTTACTCTAGCGTTAAAAAAACAAAAAAAAAACTAAATAAATATTTTTTTAATTAATTAGAAAAATTTTTGTGCATTAAAAATATAAGAGAAACAATGAAAGTGTAAAAAGTGAAAATAAATATATAACTACTTTACAATTTCTTGCGATTAAAATATCAAAAAGTTGTATATTTTAAATTTTTAATATTAATCTTTTAAGTTACCTTTTGGAACATTTAAAAGATGACCAATCAATTTCACATTAAAAAGTGATTATGATTTAATCGGTTCGTTTCCGAAGATTTTAATGTGATACCAAGAGATCTAAAGTCAAATAATTAGTAACTAAACCTTCTAATATATTCATATTATGCTAACAATCTTAAATATTTAACATATGGCAATAGAAATATATTTTCAAAATCTATTATTTAATTATAAATATATTCTGAAATCTATTTTTATACTGTTTAGTGAAACTGTTTTTGAAACTCTTTCTTTAAAAGAATTCTAATTCCAGGTAAAAAATTAACAAAGCATTACAAAAAAAAAATCTATTCTTTCAAAATATTTGAATAATACAACAAACGCAATTTATGACACAGAACACATGGGAACAAAAAATGTTTGAGAAAAATATGTAATGAATAGCAAAAATCAAGGCTTTCCAAAAGTAATTAATCAATTTCACAGTTAAAAAGGTGATTATGATTTAATAGGTTCTTTTTCCATGGTTTTAATGTAATATCAAGAGATCTAAATTCATATAATCAGTAATTAAAGATTCTAATAAATTCATGTTATGCTAACAATCGTTACTGAAATATATAACATATTAATAGGTTTGTTTCCCATGGTTTTAATGTGATAGCGGGAGACCTAAATCCAAATAATCAGTAACTAAAGCTTCTGTTAAATTCATATTATGCTAACAATCTTTAAAGAAATATTTAATATATTTCAACAGAAAATATTGTCAAAATATATTATTTAACCACTAAAATTATTTTGAAATTCATTTTTATATACTGTTTAACGAAACTGATTTTGTAAACCTTTCTTTAAAACATTTCTGATGCCAAGTAAAAAATTAACAAAATATTACAAAAATAAATAAATAAATAAATTTCTATTCTTTCAAAATATTTGAATAATACAACAAACGCAATTTACGACACAGAAAACATGGGAGCAAAAAATGTTTGGGAAAAATATGTAATGAATAGCAAAAATCAAGGTTTTCCTTTCATCAAACGGAAAACCCTAAAAGTAAAAAAAAAAAGTTTTTTCCTCATTAAATTTAATCAAGGAATAAATTTCATCGAACAATGAGAAGAGAGCATGAAAGATTTACGAAGTTCATATTTTAATCAGTATTTTATTTATGTAAAAAGGTATCCTTTAGAATATTTAAATAGTGATCAATCAATTTCTTAGTTAAAAAATTTATTTCGTTTCCCATGGTTTTAATGTGATACCAAGACTTCTAAACTGAAATAATTATTAACCAAAACTTCTAATAAATTCATGTTTTGTAGCAATCTTTACTGAAATATTTAGCCTAATTCAATGGCAAAACGTTTGCAAAATCTATTATTTAGTTTTAAAAAATATTCTGTAATACATTTCTATAGTGTCTGAAGCAATCTTTACTGAAATATTTATCATAATACTTTCAAAATTTGTTATTCAATTATAAAAAATATTCTGAAATCCATTGCTATATTATTCAGTAAAACTGTTTTCGAAAATCTTTCTTTAAATCAATTCTGATGCCACCTAAAAAATTGACAAAACATAAAATAAATAAATAAGAAATCAAAATAAAATTCTATTCTTTCAAAATATTTGAATAACACAACAAACGCAATTTATGACACAAAACACATGTGAACAAAAAATGTTTGAGAAAAATATGTAATGAATAGCACAAATCAAGGCTTTCCAAAAGTAATTAATCAATTTCACAGTTAAAAAGGTGATTATGATTTAATAGGTTCTTTTTCCATGGTTTTAATGTAATATCAAGAGATCTAAATTCATATAATCAGTAATTAAAGATTCTAATAAATTCATGTTATGCTAACAATCGTTACTGAAATATATAACATATTAATAGGTTTGTTTCCCATGGTTTTAATGTGATAGCGGGAGACCTAAATCCAAATAATCAGTAACTAAAGCTTCTGTTAAATTCATATTATGCTAACAATCTTTAAAGAAATATTTAATATATTTCAACAGAAAATATTGTCAAAATATATTATTTAACCACTAAAATTATTTTGAAATTCATTTTTATATACTGTTTAACGAAACTGATTTTGTAAACCTTTCTTTAAAACATTTCTGATGCCAAGTAAAAAATTAACAAAATATTACAAAAATAAATAAATAAATAAATTTCTATTCTTTCAAAATATTTGAATAATACAACAAACGCAATTTACGACACAGAAAACATGGGAGCAAAAAATGTTTGGGAAAAATATGTAATGAATAGCAAAAATCAAGGTTTTCCTTTCATCAAACGGAAAACCCTAAAAGTAAAAAAGTTTTTTCCTCATTAAATTTAATCAAGGAATAAATTTCATCGAACAATGAGAAGAGAGCATGAAAGATTTACGAAGTTCATATTTTAATCAGTATTTTATTTATGTAAAAAGGTATCCTTTAGAATATTTAAATAGTGATCAATCAATTTCTTAGTTAAAAAATTTATTTCGTTTCCCATGGTTTTAATGTGATACCAAGACTTCTAAACTGAAATAATTATTAACCAAAACTTCTAATAAATTCATGTTTTGTAGCAATCTTTACTGAAATATTTAGCCTAATTCAATGGCAAAACGTTTGCAAAATCTATTATTTAGTTTTAAAAAATATTCTGTAATACATTTCTATAGTGTCTGAAGCAATCTTTACTGAAATATTTATCATAATACTTTCAAAATTTGTTATTCAATTATAAAAAATATTCTGAAATCCATTGCTATATTATTCAGTAAAACTGTTTTCGAAAATCTTTCTTTAAATCAATTCTGATGCCACCTAAAAAATTGACAAAACATAAAATAAATAAATAAGAAATCAAAATAAAATTCTATTCTTTCAAAATATTTGAATAACACAACAAACGCAATTTATGACACAAAACACATGTGAACAAAAAATGTTTGAGAAAAATATGTAATGAATAGCACAAATCAAGGCTTTCCTTTCATCAAACACAAAACCCTAAAAGAAAAAATAATAATAATAATAAAAAAATGATTTTTCCGCATTAAATTTAATCAAGGAATAAATTTCATCGAACAATGAGAAGAGAGCATGGAAGATTTACGGAATTCATATTTTAATGAGAGCTCCATTTATGTAAAAAGTTATCCTTTGGGGACATTATTTTTTTTTTCTACCTTTACTTAAAGCATAACTTTAAAACAAGCAAAGAAACATTTTTGAAGAAAGTATCCTTATATGAAAAAAAAAAAAAATCAGATCTGGATAAGAAGATTAAGCTAAAAAAAAAAGTGACTACATTTTATTTCGTGAATGAATATAAATTAAGCCCTGATTTAATTTTAAAAAATGGCTTACTTGAAGATCGATACTACACAAGGAGAGGTAAATTTATTCTTTACTTTTTCTTCGTCATCGTAAATTTAATCCTTCATTGAACTTTTCTTAATTGAGTTCATTTAATTGCATCTACTTTTTTTTTTACTTCTAGAATAACCGGAAATTCAAACGGATTGAATAAAGAATTTCTATTCTTTTTTTTTTTTTCCGATCAAGTGTTTTGAATATCAACTAAACAATTTAAATTAATTGGTCCGTTTTATAAAGAGTTTTGCTCGTATTTCTTTACTCTAGCGGTAAAAGATGGAAAAAAAAAGATTTGTTTAATTAATTAGAAAATGTTTTGTGTATTAAAAGTATAACAATGAAAGTGTAAAAAGTGAAAATAAATTTATAACTACTTTAGAATTTTTTGTGATTAAAATATCAAAAAATTGTATATTTTAAATTTTTAAATTTGTAATATTTATCAAAAAGGTAACTACCTTTTGGAGCATTTAAAAGATGACCAATCAATTTCTCATTAAAAATAGATTATGATTTAATCGGTTCGTTTCCCTTGATTTTAATGTTATACCAAGAGATCTAAACTCAAATAATTAGTAACCAAACCTTCTAATATATTTACGTTATGCTAATAATCTTTGCTGAAATGGCATATTTCAATAGAAAAATACATACAAAATCTATTATTTAATTATATAAATATATTCTGAAATCCATTTTTATACTGTTTAGTGAAACTGTTTTTGAAATCCTATTTTTAAAGCAATTCTGAGTCCAGGTAAAAAATGCCGAAGCATTACAGAAAAAAGTTCTATTCTTTCAAAATATTTGAATAATACAACAAACGCAATTTATGACACAGAACACATGGGAACAAAAAATGTTTGGGTGAAATATGTAATGAATAACAAAGATCCAGACTTTCCTTTCATCAAACGGAAAACCCTAAAAGTAAAAAAAAAAAGGTTTTTTCCGCATTGAATTTAATTAAGGAATAAATTTTATCAAACAATGAGAAAGAGAGCACGAAAGATTTACGGAGTTCATATTAAAATATGAAATCAGTTATTAAAAATGAAGTTATGGAATCAGTTAAATTCAGTTATAAAATCAGTATTCCATTTATGTAAAAAGTTATCCTTTGGAGCATTTAAAAGATGATCAGTCAATTTCACAGCTAAAAAAGTGATTATGAATTAATAGGTTTGTTTCCCATAGATTTAATGTGATACCAAAAGACCTAAATTCAAATAATTAGTAACAAAAGCTTCTAATGAATTCATGTTATGTTAACAATCTCTACTGAAACATTTAACATATTGCAATAGAAATATATTTTCTAAATCTATTATTTAATTATAAATAAAAATAAGTAATATTAAAAAAGAATTTTTAAGTCATTTCCTACTTTTTGTTCACTATATTGCAGAAAAGTCCTTTACAAATAAAGTTGAAATTTTCCTCTTACATCTGGCGCCCTCTATTGGTAGATACATGCAACTTAAATCTAAAAAAAACTAAAATTAATGAATTAAATTTAATTAATGAATTAATATTTGAAAAAACTGTATTAACATCAAGTGTCATCCACCACAAATTTAAGAAAATATATTTGAATTTGAGTGAATGAATAAATAGTATTTTATTAACGATTGAAAATTTGAACAAGATATATATAGGGAGAGTGTGAACTAATAGTAGGGATTGAAAAAAAATATTCTGAAATCTATTTCTTTACTGTTTTTAAAAACCATTCTATGAAACAATTCTGATGCCATGTAAAAAATTAACAAAATATCACAAAAAAAAAATCTATTCTTTCAAAATATTTGAATAATACAACAAACGCGATTTATGACACAGAACACATGGGAACAAAAAATGTTTGGAAAAAATATGTAATGAATTGCAAAAATCAAGGCTTTCCTTTCATCAAACGGAAAAACCCTTAAAAAAAATTTTAAAAAAAAGGTTTTTCCGCATTAAATTTAATCAAGGAATAAATTTCATCAAACAATGAGAAGAGAGCACGAAAGATTTATTGAGTTCATATTTTAATGAGAGCTCCATTTATGTAAAAAGTTATCCTCTGGGACAAATTTTTTTTTTTCTACCTTTACTTAAAGCATAACTTTAAAACTGGCAAAGAAACATTGTTGAAGAAAGTAACCCTTATATGAAAAAAAAAAAAAAAAAAAGAAAAAAATCAGATCTGGATAAGAAGATTAAGTTCAAAAAAAGTGACTACATTTTATTTCGTGAATGAATATAAATTAAGCTATGATTTAATTTTAAAAATGGCTTACTTGAAAATCGATACTACACAAGGAGGTAAATTTATTCTTAACTTTTCTTTCGTCATCATCAAATTTAATCCTTTCATTGATCTTTTCTTAATTGAGTTGATTTAATTGCATCTACTATTTTTTCCTTCTAGAATAACCGAAAATTCAAACGGAATGAATAAAGATTTTTCTTTTTTTTTTGTGCGATCGAGTAATTTGAGTATCAACTAAACAATTTAAATTAATTGGTTCGTTTTATAAAGTGTTTTGCTCGTATTTCTTACTCTAGTGTTAAAAGAGAAAAAAAATAAAAGATTTTTTTAATTAATTAGAAAATGTTTTGTGTATTATTAAAAATGTAAGAGAGAAACAATGAAAGTGTAAAAGTGAACAAAATTTATAACTATTTTACAATTTTTTCGTGTATAAAACATCAAAAAGTTGTATATTTTAAATTTGTAATATTTATCTTTAAGTTACCTTTTGGAGCATTTAAAAGATGACCAATCAATTTCACATTAAAAGTGATTATGATTTAATCGGTTCGTTTCCCAAGATTTTAATGTGATGCCAAGAGATCTAAAGTCAAATAATTAGTAACTAAACCTTCTAATATATTCATATTATGCTAACAATCTTAAATATTTAACATATTTCAATAGAAAAATATTTTCCAAATCTATTATTTAATTATAAAAATATTCTAAAATCCATTACTATGCTGTTAAATGAAACTATTTTTGTAAATCTTTTTAAAAAACGATATTGATGCCAGGTAAAAAAATTAACAAAGCATTAAAAAAAAATTCTATTCTTTCAAAATATTTGAATAATATAACAAACGCAATTTATGACACAGAACACATGGGAACAAAAAATGTTTGGGAAAAATATGTAATGAATTGCAAAAATCAAGGCTTTCCTTTCATCAAACGGAAAAACCCTTAAAAAAAATTTTAAAAAAAAGGTTTTTCCGCATTAAATTTAATCAAGGAATAAATTTCATCAAACAATGAGAAGAGAGCACGAAAGATTTATTGAGTTCATATTTTAATGAGAGCTCCATTTATGTAAAAAGTTATCCTCTGGGACAAATTTTTTTTTTCTACCTTTACTTAAAGCATAACTTTAAAACTGGCAAAGAAACATTGTTGAAGAAAGTAACCCTTATATGAAAAAAAAAAAAAGAAAAAAATCAGATCTGGATAAGAAGATTAAGTTCAAAAAAAGTGACTACATTTTATTTCGTGAATGAATATAAATTAAGCTATGATTTAATTTTAAAAAATGGCTTACTTGAAAATCGATACTACACAAGGAGAGGTAAATTTATTCTTAACTTTTCTTTCGTCATCGTAAATTTAATCCTTCATTGATCTTTTCTTAATTGAGTTGATTTAATTGCATCTACTATTTTTTTTCCTTCTAGAATAACCGAAAATTCAAACGGAATGAATAAAGATTTTTCTTTTTTTTTTGTGCGATCGAGTAATTTGAGTATCAACTAAACAATTTAAATTAATTGGTTCGTTTTATAAAGTGTTTTGCTCGTATTTCTTACTCTAGTGTTAAAAGATGAAAAAAATAAAGATTTTTTTTAATTAATTAGAAAATGTTTTGTGTATTAAAAATGTAAGAGAAACAATGAAAGTGTAAAAAGTGAACAAAATTTGTAACTATTTTACAATTTTTTTCGTGTATAAAACATCAAAAAGTTGTATATTTTAAATTTGTAATATTTATCTTTAAGTTACCTTTTGGAGCATTTAAAAGATGACCAATCAATTTCACATTAAAAAGTGATTATGATTTAATCGGTTCGTTTCCCAAGATTTTAATGTGATGCCAAGAGATCTAAAGTCAAATAATTAGTAACTAAACCTTCTAATATATTCATATTATGCTAACAATCTTAAATATTTAACATATTTCAATAGAAAAATATTTTCCAAATCTATTATTTAATTATAAAAAATATTCTAAAATCCATTACTATGCTGTTAAATGAAACTATTTTTGTAAATCTTTTTTTAAAACGATATTGATGCCAGGTAAAAAAATTAACAAAGCATTAAAAAAAAATTCTATTCTTTCAAAATATTTGAATAATATAACAAACGCAATTTATGACACAGAACACATGGGAACAAAAAATGTTTGGGAAAAATATGTAATGAATTGCAAAAATCAAGGCTTTCTTTTCATCAAACGGAAAAACCCTTAAAAAAAATTTTAAAAAAAAGGTTTTTCCGCATTAAATTTAATCAAGGAATAAATTTCATCAAACAATGAGAAGAGAGCACGAAAGATTTATTGAGTTCATATTTTAATGAGAGCTCCATTTATGTAAAAAGTTATCCTCTGGGACAAATTTTTTTTTTCTACCTTTACTTAAAGCATAACTTTAAAACTGGCAAAGAAACGTTGTTGAAGAAAGTAACCCTTATATGAAAAAAAAAAAAAAAAAAATCAGATCTGGATAAGAAGATTAAGTTCAAAAAAAGTGACTACATTTTATTTCGTGAATGAATATAAATTAAGCCATGATTTAATTTAAAAAAATGGCTTACTTGAAAATCGATACTACACAAGGAGAGGTAAATTTATTCTTTACTTTTTCTTCGTCATCGTAAATTTAATCCTTCATTGATCTTTTCTTAATTGAGTTGATTTAATTGCATCTACTTTTTTTGCTTCTTCTAGAAAAACCGAAAATTCAAACGGAATGAATAAAGAATTTCTATTTTTTTTTTTTTTCGATCGAGTGTTTTGAGTATCAACTAAACAATTTAAATTAATTGCTTCGTTTTATAAAGAGTTTTGCTCGTATTTCTTACTCTCTCGCGTTAAAAGATTTATAAAAAAAAAGATTTTTTTTAATTAATTAAAAAATATTTTGTGTATTAAAAATGTAAGAGAAATAATGAAAGTGTAAAAAGTGAAAATAAATTTATAATTTTTTTTGTGATTCAAATATCAAAAAGTTGTAGATTTTAAAAGTTTTTAAATTATTAATATTTGGCTTAAGTTAAGTTTATTTTAGCTATAAGATTTGAAATGTCACGAATTCTTTCATTAAATAGTTTATTTTGATATTAAACTTTTAAGATTTTTTTTACATCTAATTAACTGATTCATTTAAAAATTTTAAGTTCGTCTTAAACGAATTAATTAATTAGTTCATATTAAAATTTGTGGTATTGTTTAATCCCATGTGATATCCCAATCCCAATTTTTGTGTTTCATATCTAAATTTTCAAAAATACAATTACACACAATTATATACAGTACAAAAATAGTATTACACACAATACAAAAATATTATTACACAATACAACAATAAAATATTTTTACACACTATACGAAAATATTACTACACACAATACAAAAGACTATTGCACGCAGTATAAAAATATTATTACATACAATACAAATATTATACACCATAAAAAGTATTATTGCACACAATACAGAAATACTATTACACACAATACAAAAATACTATTACGCACAAATACTGTTTCACAAAATATTATTGCACACAATGAAAGAATTTTTTCATTTTTCCTTTATTTATCAGCAGAATTTCTTTATCAGAGAAATTAAAAATCAACATAAAAATTTTCTTATGGTTTCTATCATCATAAATATACATGCTTGCAAACATACTACTGAGGATAAGTTTATTAATGAATATGTACCCTCAGGATATTATAAACGTTGTTATTGCTATTCTCTAGATCAGGGGTCTCCAAACTACGGCCCGCGGGCCGAATCCGGCCCGACAGTGTCATCAATCCGGCTCGAGACAGCGAATAGCTTATTGTTGCTATAATAAGTTGAATAAATAAACACAGAATGATAATAACTCGGTTTTATTTACTATCTAGGTAAAGCATAATACGCAGAAGCATAACAACTAACAAGTAATTGAAATGAATCCCACTAACATTATAAACTAGTGAACATCTCGCGGTTACCCTCGGTAGTTATGTTGGGGTAAAGAGTATCGCATATGTATCGATGTTTGGAATGTATATATCCTGAATCAAACATATGATTTTTATCCTGAAAATCCCTCAGGAATGGAAAAGTTAAATTAACGCGAATGAAACCGGGTGGGTATCCATTTGTAAAAAAATACTAATGAGGTTTATGTAGTTGTGATTTTTCACTGACAATAGTTTGTAGTTGTGGATCAATTTTACTTGTACCAATTATTAAAAGAGATTTAAGATGCTCATCGGTTAACTTAGATCTGTAAACATTCTTTGTGTACTTCATTTTGGAGAATGTTTTCTCACACAAGTAAGTAGTGACATAAATTAAAACGGTTTTGGCCCTTGGTACTTACTGGAGTAAACAGTATGGCCCTAAGGCTGGGAAGTTTAGAGACCCCTGCTGTAGATGACTAAATCCAAGTCAAAGACACATCTAGCGACACATCCCGATACCATGGAAGAATAGAAAAATAAAACTGAGAAATCTTTATAATCTTTATAATTATATCTCCTCTGCATTGCAACCATGTTGGACTATGGCCTCCCTAACAATACGAATACGACTCCAAAATCGTCTGTCTCGACTTTTGGTTTTCAAATTTTGGATCTTTATATTCTTCAGTTCCTTTTCCCCTTCATCAATCCGTCTTTTTTTTTTTTTTTTTTTTTTTTTTTTGGCCTTCCCTTTTTTTTTCTTTGGCCCTAGCACTTCCCCATTTTAAAATCCTTTGTGTGCCTCTGCTATCGTCCATTTTATGTATTCTAGCCATTGAATTACCTTTGGCTTTGTATAATTTTCGATATCCTTTTCTCCAAACATCCTCCTCCACAGAATTTCTACGCTATATCCAGTTTGGAACAATCACAATTTAGAAGAAATATATGGGTACTTACGTATTAACGCTACCTTGCCTACAGTTGCGCCAATAAAGAGCAATCTTGTTCGAACGCGCACGCAGTTATCTTTTGAACGCCAACCGCAACTACAGATTTGGCGGTTTTAAATGGAATTCTGCTTCTCTCAAACCAGTTGTCTTTTTTAAGTCCAACATGATAAGCACCCTGACTGACATCACAGGCATTTCCAAAATTTACGTTTACCAAAATAAAGTTTCATGTCATGGGAATTGGGACATTTTCGTCGTTTTGGTAAAATATTTCGCTCCTGAAAAGTTAAAATTGCCTCTTGTTCTGTTTCTGCCAAATCCCAAATACGCATTTTCGTAGCACTAAAAAATGGCGTCAAAAATCAGCAAATCTGTATCTGTTACATTGGCGCCACTTAAAAACCGCCAAATCTGTCGCTGTTAGATTGGCGATACTTAAAAACCGCCAAATCTGTAGCCAAGATAGCGTTAATACGTAAGTATCAATATATGACTAGGATAAAAAAATATAATCCAAAACATTTTACATCATACAGCATTCAACTTATTTTCGCATATTATCTTTAAAGTTAAATAACTTTTTAACTTAAAAGAATATTTTAATTTGAAGATTTTTAAATAAATTCTCTTTAATCTTAAACTTTAAACTTTGTAGCTTTTCCATCTTAAATAAATCTTCAAAAAGTCTACTCTTTAAAAAAAAAAAAAACATCTCAAAAAATGAAAATGTTGTTTCTTTATTAAAGATACACTGTGCCTTGAAGCTATTATTAAAATTGTGAGATGATATTATTCAATTTTTATTAATATTGTTCCCCCAAAATAAATAAATTCTTTGATAAATAATTCCTACGAAATTAAATTTTTAAAGTAGAAATTACACCATAAGACCAGACAGTGCAAAATTTGAAAAACTTTCAAATTGCTTAGCAAAAATAAAAATTTATTATTTTCAACGTTTTTTACAAAGAAGATATATTATGAAAAAGAAAAAAAAAATTTAATAAGTAAGTAAATTTCTTCAAATAAAGCAAAGTATACAGAAGATTCAGAAAATTCATATTTTAATGAGTGAGCATCTATGTAAATAATTACTCCCAAAGGCAAAACATTTTTATTATTTCTTCCTTTATCTAATCATTTTAAACAAGCAAATAATTTCATGGGGAAATTGTTAAAAAATAAGGTTAAGACGAAAAAAAAATTAAGATTAAAAAGTTACTGTTTTTACTTGGGGAATGAATACAAATTGAGACGGGATTTAATTTTAATAGCTTGAAACGAATCAGTAACAAAAAGTAAAAATATTTTTGTCTTCGTGATTGTAATCATTACTCAGGTCAACGATGAAACAGTT
Source organism: Caerostris darwini (assembly GCA_021605075.1). NCBI lineage: Eukaryota > Metazoa > Arthropoda > Arachnida > Araneae > Araneidae > Caerostris > Caerostris darwini. Next base: position 12,782 of record BPLQ01000727.1, read on the forward strand.
ATCCAGGAAATTAGCGGGATTATATATATATATATAAATACTACAGTGTCCAAAAAGTAAGACCAATTTTCAATTTAAAATTCCCTGGACTTATGGAATTTCAATAGTTTTTTTTTCTCTTGTAGGTTGGTGGCACTGTCCTTGACATCTGTGTGAAAATTGACGTCAAAATGTACATTAATGCTTGTGTTGATTCCGGCAATTTTTGAAATGTCTGAATTCATTTAGCAAAGAAGTCCTATATCGGAAATAAATGTTTAGAAGTGGTATAAACAGTTCAAAGAAGGCAGAGAACGCGTTGAAGACGAAGAGCCCTCTGGGCGGCCATCAAGCTTAACCGATGAAGCTCACGTCCAAAAATTAAAGATTTGGTGCTGGCAAACCGCCGATTTACAATTAGAGACCTTGCTAATGATGGTGGAATTTCAAAAAGATCCATTCCATCCAGACCATCGTCAATTCCATTTTGGGCCTCAAACGCGTCAAATGTCGATTGGTACCAAAAACACTGAATGCGCCAGCTCACACTGTTGATTTTTCGTGACTTTTTCACCAAAAATGAAACCCATATCGTTCCACAACCCCCGTATTCCCACCGTGCGACTTCTGGCTATTCCCTAAACTCAAAAGGCCACTCCGGGAACACCGTTTTGAGTCGCTTGAAGAGATTTAACGTGAATCGCCGTGCGATTTGAAGGTCATGCCAACCGATGACTTTTTAGCATGCATTGAGGATTGGAAAAAAAGTTGGCATAAGTGCATTGTGTCCGGACGGTATTACTTTAAAGGCGATGAAATAAATGTGGAAGAATAAATAAAGAGTGTTTAAAAAAGTAATAATGTCTTACTTTTGGTGCACAGTAGTATAGTATACATACATGTCGTTATATATACAATTCTTCTGTACATGTATTTGCTACGGAACTCCTTGTAAACGGCTGGACCGATTTTGATGAAATTTTTTGTGTGTGTTTGAGGGTGCTCCTGGAGGACTTAGATTTCCAAATGGACCAGATAGGTGGCACTGCAATCGATATAATTATTCTATACTTGTGTTTGTCACTGAATTCCTCCTAAACGGATTGACCGTTTTTGATGAAATTTTTTGTGTTGACAAAACATGGATGAATGTTTTTATGATATCCCCTTTGTTGTAAGTCACCACCAGATGGTGCTGCAGTATATCAACTTCTACAGAGTTTCAAGGTTTCTTAATAATTTTTTGCTATGCAATAGCTATTTCATAGTAATTTTATTGCTACGAAACATAATAAAACAAAATCAATGATGAAAAAAATGAAAAAAAAAAAAAAAAAATAAAAATGAAGCAAAATCTTATTTTTATAGTTATCCCCTACGCTGCCCTGACGGGAATCCAATTTAATAAACTACGTCAACAATGTAATGGGTTCGTTTTAACAAATTTTCATTAAGAAACAATGAAAATTTTATTTTTGTCGCTATTCATTGGACTTCTTTGGCCTGGTTCCATCCTAACCAAATATGCCAACAATTTACAAGGTTCATGACTTATATAAAACAAAAATCCATCAAAATCAACATTGAAAAAATACGTTGTTGTTTACATTAATATTATCACTAAATTCCAGTAATACCAAATTTTAACTTACTACAAAACATTAACAAAACTTCTAATAATAATAATATTGTGCTATTGAAAGCAAACTTAAGCAAGCTTTAAAAATACCCCAAGAGAATTAAAAACCTCATCCATTTTGAAGCATTTAACTTACAGAGAGAGGCATCCAAACATAATTACCGGGAGATAATAATAAAAGGTACCTGTAATGGCGCTGTTGCCAAACTCGAGATAAGACGTCCGTTGTTGCATTTTCAATGCTTCTTTTAATTAAAGCCAAACACTTATCTTAGTAAAATAAATCTTGCGCGAGTTGGTGACGGAACTATCAATTAAAAGCTATTTATATCTCTGAGGTCCGTCTGCCGCACTTCCTGAGCTTGATTAAGTGACTCCGTGTTTTTGCTCCGCAAACACTCCAGATCTCCGTTGATTTAGAAGAACACCAAGGAAAGACAAAGAGAAATTATCGAGCAATAGTGTCCTAAATCAAGTGCTTTCGTAAATATATGCATTAATAAAGCTTGTTAGTATTGTAAATTAAGCAAATCTCTTTAACGATAACTACTCATTAAGTAAAAAACCGGACAGTTTTAAAAAAAATAGCAGTTATTAAATGGATAGCAAGGCAAGACAAAGATAATTTATTGTCCAAATGCTTTCGTAAATATATGCAGCGTTAAGCACTATTAAAGCTTGTTAGTATTGTAAATTAAGTAAATCTCTTTAACGAGAACTACTCATTAAGTAAAAAAACGACCAGTTTTTAAAAAATAGCAATTATTAAATGTGATTCTTAATAATGATATCAAGGCACCGCTACAGAAAGGCTACAGTAAGTAAAACCAAAGAGAAATTCGTCAAGCGCCACTACAATAAGGAAAGACAAAAAGAAATTATCGAGAAATAGTGTACTAAATCAAGTGTTTTCGTAAATATATGCAGCATTAAGCACTATTAAAGTTTGTTGGTATTATAAATTAAGTAAATCTCTTTAACGATAATTACTCATTAAGTAAAAAAAATGACCAGTTTTTAAAATAATGACAAGCATTAAATGTGATTCTTAATAATGATAGAGTAATTCCTAGTATACTACTGTGTCCAAAAAGTAAGACCAATTTTCATTTTAAAATTCCCGGAGCTTATGGAATTTCAATTTTTTTCCTTTTTTGGGCTGCTGGCACTGTCCTTGACATCTGTGTGAAATTTGACGTCAAAATATTCGTTAGTGTTTGAGTTATGCTTGGCTTCGTGAGACGCTAAAACTGATTCCGGCAATTTTTGAAATGTCTGCATTAATTGAACAAAGAACTTGCACTAAATTTTACTTGCGGAAACTTATAGAATGTTGCAGAAGGCATTCGGTGAGCATTCCTATATCGGAAAGAATTGTTTAGAAGGGGTATAAACAGTTCAGAAAACGCGCTGAAGATGAAGAGCCTCAACCGACGTAGCTCACGTCTAAAAAATTAAAGATTTGGTGCTTGCAAACCGTCGATTTACAATTAGAGACCTTGCTGATGATGTTGGAATTTCAAAAGGATCGTTCTATTTCATTTTGGGCGTCAAACGCGTCAAATCTCGAGTGGTACTGAAAACACTGAATGCGCCAGCTCACACTGCATTGGTTCTTCGTTGACTTTTTCGCCAAAAATGAAACCCATATCGTTCCACAGCCACACCGTGCGACTTATGACTATTCCGTAAACTCAAAAGACCAGCCCAGGGACACACTTTTGAGTCTATTGAAGTGATTCAACGTGAATCGGCGTGCGCTTTGAAGGCTATCCCTGCCGATGACTTTTTAGCATGCATTGAGGATTGGAAAAAAAGTTGGCATTGTCCGGAAGGGATTACTTTGATGGCGATGAAATAAATTTGGAAGAATAAATAAAGAGTTTTTGAAAAAAAAATTGGTCTTATTTTTTGGGCACGGTTTTCTTATAATACTTTCGGATATTTCGAGCTCTTGGTTTCAAAGAAAAAAACAAATTGACAACGAAAAAAAAAATCATATCGCGAAGTTAGTATTTTAGTCTTTTTCTTTATCTCCCAAGAAGCGCGATATAAGGCAGGCTACTGAAACAAAAATTTAATCTCTTTTCCAATCACAATGTATTTATGTATTATGTATTACAATTCGTTTATTTTATAAAAGTTAATGTTATTTTGCATGATAAAATGTTAAGATGGAAATAGTTATCTTCCATAATTTCATAGCAGCATGCAAGGGGAGTTAGATTCAGTTAAAATATTTTTAATCGGGCAAAGAATTAGCATTTCATGTGTTGGATGACTTCCACCTACCATTTTTACGACTACATTTGTGGACTGAAAGGATATCCAACCTTATGGAACGATATTTTAATTTTGTCTCCGAATTGTTGGTCTAACTTTGTCTCAATTAGACCCCCTTCAAGCTTGCCCATCATTCTACCACTTGTAAAGTCATCCAGAGGTTTCTTCTGGATGTCTTTTTCATGCAGGACTTGAAGAGTATGTCTTTAACAGTTTCTTTCGTGCTTCTTTTTATTGTAGTCTTCTATTGCGTGTGAAAATTTGCATATGAAACATCTCCCAACTGAATTGGAGATTAATTCCATTGATCACAACAAAACGCATTTTTACAATTTCGTCTTTGCTTAAAAATTGCATCATTGCTTAAATTTTGCTCGCTTGAGTAATTTATTCATGAATCTTCGCTTTAATTTATAATACATAGACAATATTTTCATCACCACTTATTGCTCCAAACCATTCATACAGATACCACACAATTGCTCCATTGTATATTAGCGAAAATCCATTAACTTTAAGAAAAACAGCTTTCTCTCTTGCTCGACTTTCCAAAGGGAGACGAAACAAAATTTTCCATATATACTTCCTTCATACGATGCGAAAAAAATATGCATGAATATGTACATGACACATATGTATGAATATCTATCATACATTAACAATTGTGCTCAGTTAAGAAAATCAGTCGTTTCATTCAATTGCTTCAGCTTATTACTAGGATTAAGAATAGCCCAAAGTTGGACAACTTTGCGTTGCTCTTAATCCTGGCAATAAGCTGAAACAATGGTTCATTGCCAATTTCAGAAACTCTTCGGAAAACAGTATTCTTCATTTTTACGAATTTCATCTCTGTATTGTTTTTGCCTCATAAACTATTTACGACATTATTAATGTTGTAGTCAACATCAAATATTCTATGAGTAGAATTATTTTTAATTTATTGCAATTAAATAAGAAGTTTCGCAAGATTTTCTATTGAAATCAACAAAAATATTGCCAAAACATTGTTTT
>BPLQ01000730.1:0-45283 GCA_021605075.1 Caerostris darwini
GATATCAAACAGTCAATAGGAATTCCGTAAAAAGAACTTTTTAGTATCATCCATTTGAAAATGATTAAGCAACGTTTTTGCTCAATGCGGCTGGCAAACAGACGGCCTTGTTCTTGGATGCCTTAAGGCAGAAAGCGCTGCTGGACAATCTCACTTTACAAGGACGCAGCGTGTAACTTGAAGATACAGACGCGGAGTAACAATGCCCCCGCAACGCTCTACGATCCGATTAGGACGGGGACCTACGGTTTAAAGGGAATTCAAACCACTACAAACACCCATGGCAACGCCAGGATGCGAACTGTGGGACCGAGCGCCAGAACGCTTTAGCCACTCGGCCATCAGGACCCCTGATTAAGCAATATAATGGTTAACATTATTTTTACAAATGGAAAATGAATTATTAAAATTATGCTAAACTTTGGGAACTTTACTGGTTCAGAAATGACTCTGATAACTTTTAAGAATTATTTTGTTTTCAAATCCTTGATAAGAGTTCGATTACATCCTGATGGTGCGCATGATTTAAGGAAAGCAATACTAGCAACAAAAAAAAAAAAAAACACTAAGAAAATGGCAACAGTACAAGGATAAAATTGACTGTTATCTTGTTATGTAATATATATATATATATATATATGTTCTTTTATGTTTAAAGTTTAGTCAAATGATTACTTAGCCAGTCTGGCAGCAATTATCGAAAGATAACCACCATAAACTTTTTTGCTTAAATTTTTAATTTCGCAAGTAAAATAGCTCTTGAATATGTCTACATCTACTATTTCCCCATCCACAGAATCTTGGAGATGCAACATATGTAGAAAAGTGATTCCATTTCTGCAATATTTAATAGGACATTGCCATCAGCAGCACCCAAACCTGCCTTATGTGTGTCGTCATTGTGGGAGAGCATTTAAGAAGTTGAGTGAGTTCAAAAGACACCAGTTTGTTCATACCGGCGAGAGACCTCATGTCTGCCCGCACTGTGGGAAAGCATTTGGACTGAAGAGTAACTTGAATCAACATACAAAAATTCATAAAGAAAAACCTTACTGTTGTAAAGAGTGCAGAAGATGTTTCAAATGCGAAGATTTCGAGAGGGACGAGCTATCTCATACAAAAGAAAAACCTCACATTTGCGAAGTGTGTTGCAAAACATTCGAACATGAGTGTGGATTAAAGAGTCATATCATATCTCATACAGATATACGACCTTATGTTTGTAAGATTTGTAGAAAAGCATTTAAACACAAACAAAGTTTAGAAAGGCATGTGAAAAATGGTTGCCGAATTTCGCCTGACAATACAAGTCGTGCGCTCATCTGGAGACCCGTCCCATACCTCATGTGAAGGCGCAAAATAACAAAAAGCAAAATAGCCTTCTCGTCAAAATTTACATATGAAAAAGAAATGAAATTTGATCGTTCATAAAGATTTCACAAACCAAAAATGCCTTTCTTGCTACATTATTTAAAAAAAACGTTGTGCGGTATAATGTATAATAATAATGATGCAATGTGAGGAAATTTTCTCCCAATTTATAAAAGTTCGTATTCAAATGACATAGTAAAATTTAAAGATAGAGTGAAAACATTTTAAACTTTATAAAGGAAATAAATCTAGGAAAAACTTTAATTATTCTGTGTAAACAACGACAATATTGGTAAAGGAACAATGCCCGATTCGTTCTTTTCAGTAACAGGCGTGTATTGTGACAAATATCTAAGAGCATTATTTAATTTTTAATAATATTAGTTTTTAATAAATGTTTTGAAATTTTAAATGTCATAAAATGTTTTCATAGCTAAAAAATCTTGATTTTAGTCAAATTTCAACTTTTAAAATTTTTTTAAGGATTATCTTATCTAGTTTATTTTAAGTTTCATAATCATTTCAACTTATTTAGCTAAATTCATTTTTGCTTTATAATCTTTAAAATTTTAAATAATTTTATGCTTATGTTTTACTAAACTGTACTTTCTACCTAGGAATTTATGTTACGTTTGCGTATATAATTGTTTTGTTATATTTCTTTGTGTGCGTATTGCTGCTAGCTTATATCTTTCTGTATTGTTACTTTTATGCAAAAAGTAAGTATTGTTATATTCTTCATAAAAGAGATGTTTCTATTTTAAGAATTTTGTAATTTTAAACTTGTGCTAATATGTCAAACAAAATAAAAATTCAATTTCTAAAAATGGTCGTAATTTATTTCTAGTTAGATGTAACAAAACGTATTTTATTATATAATAATATACCACAAGTGAAAATATTGTTCTAAAGGGATTCCATGAACTTTAACAATTTTCTTTTGGTTTTTAAAATATTTTTGATAATTTTAAATTTAATTTTTATAAAGATCATAATACACATTGCTAAACAACATTAAAGACAGCAATTTTTTAAATAATAATTCGATATCTTTATAACTTTAGAATGAAACAAATATTTTTTTTCAGAATAATATTTTAAATGTGAATTTATTTTGAAAATCCCGTTTGTTATTAAAATTGTTCTTTAGATTTTTCAATATTTTTTTAAAAAGTAAATAAATCCATTATTTTTTAAAAATAAAATAATTTTCCTATTTTAATTATAAATCTGATCGAAAATGTTATTACGTTTTCAATTTCAATTTAGTGTTCATTTAATATATTTCGGGTAACGTGTTATTTTATGCAACGGGATTTTATAATATAAAACTTTGTGAAAACGAAAGTATAATCATATTATGTGTTCACAGCTGGTGTTAAATTGAAACTTTTTATGTTGTAATTATGTTTTGAGTTCTACGTTTGCAATCAGTTCTATGTTTACAATTTGTGATTTTTTAAAAGATGCGTTTCAATTTAACACAAATATACCATATTTTAATATTCATCTTTCGTTCCGTAATCCTCTATGTAGATGAAAATCTTTCTATCAATTTAAATGGCAATCTAACTATACAAAGAAAAATTGAAAACAGATGAAAAAACTTCAAATGCGTAGATGAAAAATGAAGCCAAAATTTTTCTTAAGATTATTGTAGGAAGACAGACAAATGCTGTTACATATCCCAATAACATCCACTCAAGGAATGAGTAGGTTCCTAAATATATAGGACATTTTATTTAAAGAATTAATTTGTTCAATTTTTCATACAATTCATCCCAACATTAAGGGAGACATACTTTAATAATATAAACCACTTTGGATTATCCATATAGCGTTATATCGAAAAGTGTTTTTCCAAAGTATTTTCAACAGCTTTTACTTTCCTTTAAAATGTATGTTTTGATCTAATCAGCGTAGTATGCAGAAAATGGACATAAGAGCGACAAACCAAACTAGAAAATTTATTTGATAGAAAACTTAACTTGAGTGGGTGATTTGCTTTACCTCAATTTATCTAAATGTTTTTTTTTTTTTTTAAATACAACAATATAGCAGATGTGAAAAAGAAACCTTTATAAAGGAACTACTCTAAAACTCTATATTCATTCATTTCTTTGTACAATAATCCAGAGTTCCATATTTTTATATGTACATATATGTGCTTGAAAATAAAAATTAAAGTTCTCCCATGAACCTGAAAGTGGCTTACTTCTTAAAGCCGTTGTACGTCTAATATACGCCGAGTTGTTACAGTTCATTACCCTGATAATTTTGCGCCGAAAAGATTTTTATGAAAATATTTTTCCCAGCATTTGCTTCATTTTAAAATGTAGGTCTCTATCTAATTAGCCCTAGTGAGCAGAAAAGGTACCTTAGAGATACAAACCAGAATATTTGATACAGAAGAAGTGGTTTTGTTTGTGGATCTACTGTCATTCTGTGCATACTTCAGGCTAATGAGACCGCGACATACTTCCTAACGTAGATTCCGAACTACTAACAAACATCCATGCCATCACCTGGATTCGAACCTTAGCACTAGTCAATTGACCGCCAGGCCCCTCAGAAAAGAAATGGTGAAACTAAGGTCCGAGAACGCGATACGTGACCAAGTGATTAGTAGTCCAGCTAATGTAAAAGAGTGCTCATGTTAGAAGACGATGTCTGCCTATGCTTCCGTCAGCGAATTAAGTGACCCGGAGATTCCTATGCGAAAGGACACACTGTGTAATGCATCTACTTCTCTTTTTTATATAATATGTTTTGAATGATTTCTCTCAATGACACGCAAATGCCAATGCCTTAATTTCAAGGAGAAATTAAGGCATTGGCTTCCCGTCAACACTGCGGCCTGACGACCAACTGGCTGTCCGTTGGTACCGAAGGTTTCAGGTTCGAATCACGGATGTTTGTAGGGGAGCCGGAATCCACGTTAAACTGTCGGTGCTGGTCTGTTCAGTTTAAAGTGTGTATAAGAGGACCGTAGAGCCACAAACCAATCCCTTCAACACCCATAGGCGTCGCTTTCTGGTGCATATCAGAAGAACATGAAAGTCGTGGTTATTTGAAAAGTTTAATGCAACTTGATTAGGTGTGATTTGCCACTCTATTGTCATTTTCTGCACACGTTGGGCTAATTAGACAGGGACCTGCAAATTAAAATTAATTCAGAACCACTAACAAGCATTTATACCATCGCCAAACTTGCTTAGAAAAAAGAACAACTTTGCAAGCAATGAAAATATTTGAAAAGATCTGCCATGCTCGCATCTTTTATCAATAATTACTTGTTATTTGGTCCTTTTCTCGTCTATCGTAGCAAATATAATATAATGAACGACGGATAAATTTATAATTAAGTCCATTGTCTGAATTTAATCATTTTCACTTAAGAAAGATAACGTAATAATTATCTTTGTTACTCTCATCAACAAAGCATCTGGTATTTCCTTTAAATCTATTTTGTTGTTCTCTTGAATGAACCAATGAGTACCTATTCGGTTCAATAATTGCTGGAGACGAAATTTTTTTATTGGTTCTGAACACTTAAACTGGCCGTCTTTTTATTTAGACATAAGAAAGAAAAAAGTTCCTAAAAGTATACAAAAGTGTATATGTGTGCAAATGTATACATGTGTGTTTTTATTCCGTTTTTAACTTTTACTCAGAGCTATTTTTCATTGACTATTTTTGATTAAATAACTGCAATTTTGTTATCCGGCTTTTATGCGGTGTTTATTTTATTTTGTATTTATTTATATATTTTTTTATATATTTATTTTACACTTTTTTGAACACGAGAAATAATTGAGGTTTTATTTTCATTTATTTATTTTTTATTTTTGCTGCATAATTAAGAAGAAAACGAGAAAATCCTGCATTCAAAAAGAAAAATAAATTTCAAGAATAAGAATGCTTATGATACCTATCAGATTTGATTTCCATTTTATAAGCCATTACCTCTTGAGAATGCAGGTGATAAATTAGAGCAACTCTTATGTGAGCGAGAGTTAAGCGTTCCAGACAAAGTACGGAATATACTATCAGATACTCATATAAAATCAAAACACACTTTATAAAAAAATATTCTGGATTCAAATTCCAATATATGAGATATGATGCATCTTCGAGACCATAGGTACATAGGACTGTGTAATGGATCCTATTGTAAAAAGATTTTTAAAAGAAACCATATGACTGTGGCATTACAAAGGACTGTGTTACTACTATATTTTGGCTAATATAACTTATTTAAACTCAGAGTGTTACTGGCATCATCCATATTTGCACATGGCAAAAAGAATTATAAAAGAAATCTAAAAAAAGCATGTGTATTCTTTTAAGTAAACTGTAAAATTGATACCATTTTTAAACTTGATCATCTATGTTAATTTATGTTCAGAAAAATGTAGTTTAATATTTAATAATTTTTCGAATTTATTCATTTGAAGAACGAATTCTAATAAAATCAAATGGAAATTTCAAGAATAAATTGTGAATAATCTTCAGGAATTTAGTTTCTAATCTATGATTCAGTTCGTGACATAGTGCGTAGTTCGTTAAGATAAAAAATACTAAAAAGGACTAAAGTAAAAAAAAAGTTGGCAACGCTATAAACTAAGTAGATTGTGTAGAAACATTTATTGGACATGTTTCTACACAATCTACTTAGTTTATAGTGTTGGCAATTTTTTTTAGTCTCAATTTTTTCAATAACGAAACGTTGCAAGTGAAAATTGCATTTTACATACAATCTTTTCAATTTTCCGGTTTTTTAAAATTAATCCTTGTAGCAAAGCCTATGTCTTCTACGGATACGGCACCCTCTGAATAGTCATTCAAGTGCATTAAATGTGGGAAACAATTCGAACTTCCGGAATATTTAAAAGAGCATTTCTCCAAAGAACATCTAAAAAAGGGTCACCAGTGTAGATACTGTGAAAAGGAGATATCATCTAAGAGTAACTTGAAGATACACGAAAGAATTCATGCAGGAGAAAGGCCTTTTGTTTGTAAAATCTGTGACCAAAAATTCACTCAAAAGCAGGTATTGAAAGGACATGAGAAAATTCACTATAAGGAAGTGAGTTATTTATGTGAAGAATGTGGGAAAACATCCATATTCACTCGAGAGAAATATGTCGCCGAACATACAAAATTTCATAAAGGAGAAAGACCTCATATTTGTGCAAAATGTGGCAGAACATTCTTGTGCAAGTCACATCTATACAGACATATGAAATTTCATTCTGAAGAAAAGCCTCATATTTGTAAGAAGTGTGGAAATGCTTTCGAATACAAAAGAAATTTGAATAGACATGTGCGGTCTTGTATCACAGAGAAGCCTGATAAACCCGGAGAAGGCATCTATTCATCCGAAGGCTCATCTACGACTCCTAAGGACACGCCTAAAACATCTGAAAACTAGCCATACCTTTGGCGGAAAAAATATAATTTTAATAGAAAAGGAATATAATTTTATATATAGATAATTTTAATAGAAAAAAAGTTAATTATTGTGTTTTCAAAAATATAACAATGTATTTTCTTGTTATTGTCCCTTATAATAAGACAGGCATTATGTTTTATGCAGCATAAGTATTGTACTGATATAATACAATAGTATTGTATTGAGCTATAGTATAGTATTGTATAATAGTATTGTATTGTATAATAGTATTGTATTGTTTAATAGTATTGTATTGTATAAGTACTGACAAAAAGATTTTAAAGGATTTTTAAGATTTGACTAGAGTTGTTCAACTGTCTGAAACTGTTTTACAGTATTAGTTGTTTTTATAATTATGTTTATTTTTATATTGTACAAGTTTTAATTAATCTGAATTTATTTCTCAATAAAATTTTGTATGTGCAAAAATATTTTTTGTATTGATTCCGCAGTTTTCAGTTTACTTAGAATTATTTTGCGTTTTGTAAATACATGCAAAGCTATTTTCCTACTAGTGCAATAAGCTCTATTCTGCTAAAACCTTTTTCAAATCATATTTATTAATTATATTCACATTATTTATAAATGTATACATAACAACCCTACAGAGGATATTGAACATTTTAAGAAACTTCATTTCTATTTCAAATATGTATGTCCTTTACAATTCTTGAAGCTCAAAAAACATGTTATAGTTGAACATAATACCTCATAACTCATGCAAAATTAGAGATTATGATTCTAAATTTATGAGAATAAAATTGCTAGCAATCCAAACTTATAAAATTTCGTTATCAACATGGTTTAAATTGTAACCGGGATATCATTACAATCGAATCCGAGTTGACAAAATATTAAATACATTAAGTGAAATATTATATACATTTATCTAAGAGAAATTATAGTTAATTATTTTAACATTTATTTTAAACTATGATGTATATTGCGAAATATTGCATTTTACTGCATTAAATATAGTTATTTTAAAACTAAGATTTAAAGGAAAAAATATTTACATCAGGGCATTTTTAACAACATTTCCTAAAAAAATAAATGTTAGGCTAAATACTTTAGATTGCAAGTATTATATGAAATTACATGTATTGATTGCATTTCTAGCTTTTAATTATATTTATTTTTAAAGAATGTCCTGTTTTAAATTTCATCTACTTTCAAGTGGTGTTCATTAAAGTTCTTTTTACTTGATTTCTGTAAACACAGGGATATTGCATAATGAAACTTTGTGACAACAAAATGTATTTCTGTACTCTGAGCTTATTTATTTGAATTTAGTCTATAATGCATCATTTTGTCAGTTATCGCAATCTTTTAATGAATAAGACAGCTTAATTGAATATAAATTTTAGTATAATACTATACTTTAAACTAATAAATTCACCAACCGTTTTAAATCAGTTTAATTTAACCACACAATAAAACGCACTGGGAATTTTACTGAAAAAATTAGCATTTTCAAATTAAGAATAATATTTGCAAAATTAAATAAATGCATGTAACTGAAAAGCAAATTATGGCACAAAATATTTTTAAATGACGAAATATTTCATAATTTAGCATGCGAAGGGGAAAATCGTGTTCAATTTATCATGAAATATGACCCGTCACCCTGTCATGGTTCAGCAGATGCTTCTGATTAAATGGAGTGTCGTATTGGTGAGTATCCTATTAGACAATTAGAGAAGCTTCATCGCTTATTTTAAAAAGTAAAATAGCATGTTTTATTGATACACATTACGCAAAATCTCTAATACATAGGAATAGCGTTTATATTTTTAAAACAATCATCGCATGTTTAATATATGTGTGAAAATAATGTAACTTAATAAGCATTATTTTATTTTATCATTTTGTATTAGCAAGCGTCATATTAGAATTAATTTTTTCGTTAATTTTATTGTTTAATAAATTCGAAAATCGTTTTAATTGTCGCTAACTTTACCATACAATAAAACTCATCAAAAATTTAGTTGAAAAAAAATTAAGAATTATCATTTTAAGAATAATTTTTGCAAAATTAAACGATGTAAAAGTAAAATGTTGTACAAAAGGTTTCAGAACCTAGCATGCAAATTGGTGAATAGTAATCAGACGTAGCAGGAAAAAATGGCTGATTCAGTCTGCGCTTCAGATTAAATGGAGTGTCGTATTGGCGGAACATTACATTAGACAATTGGAGAAGCCTCACTTTATATTTTAAAATTTAAACTAGCATGTTATATTGAAATCCATTATAAAAAATCTATAATTCCTTATAAATATGGTTCAGTATAATATCCATTATAGAAAATCTCTAATTCTTTATAAATATCATTTATTTTTTTAAAAACTCTAATTGCAGGTTCGACATATCTCTATATTTTAGCATAATAAGTAGGATTTTATTTTATCATCAAAGTTCAAAATTCGAACGAAAATAGGGATCTGATATCTGAGGAATATACGAATGAAATATATTTCTCGAAATAGACTGCAAAACTAGATGTTGGCAAATTGAGGATGTTGTATATTCAATACTACCAACGGTTGTGAAATGCAGTATAGATTATTTTCTTTGTATATATTGCGTTATAGATTAGAACAAATTTCAATAATAAATAATTCTTTTTTTTCATTTCCAATGGCAAGAAAAAAATAATAATAACCAAATCGTGGGGCAAGGCCATCTGTATACTGACAGACAGGAGGAGTTTTATTTTTCGGGTTAGGATTATCAGCCATACGCCCAATGCCGTCCAGTCATATTAGATTGCGACCAAAGTGGATTCCGCACCACTACAAACATCCATGGCACTGCTGGATTCGAACTCGAAATTTGCGGCTCTGATCGCCAGAGCAGTAGTCACTCGCCCATAAGGCCCCTCATTTAAAATTAGGTGCTCAAAACGATCAATCTTATTGAAATATATTTCAAAAATATCCAAATATTTTGATTATTTTCTGATATTGCTGCATGTCAATTTTTGAAGCATGACCCAGGATGTGAGATACATTACCTAATTTGTTTATAATAGTACAAGTTTTTTCAGAAAATTAGTTTGCCTCTATTTTTAAAGATAGTTTAATTTTCATCGAAGTTTATTACGCACAGTAAAGCTGTCTTACTAAATGTTCACTTCAAAGAATAGAATCCAATAATTCTGTTCTGCTTATTATTTAAAATTATCTCTTCAAAAGCAAAGAAATTTTAAAACAAATAAATTTTTTTTTGTAGAAAATAAAATGATTTAATTTAATAGTTTTCTGAATCTAAAAAACGTGTCTGCGTCTGACTTTGATAGAAATTTAGGTGCACAGCAAATTAACGTACATGTATTAACAGTGAAACATATATTTTAATTATTGATTTAATAAGTATTAATTATACTTTTCAGATATTACTTTACGCATCTAAATTTCTTTCCGTGTAAGCATGCGCAGAGTACTAACACACTCGATGCAACTCGTAAGGTAGTGAACCACTCATTTGTCGCGGTTCACGCGCGTTTAGTGTTTTCATTATCATTAAACTGGATCCCGTGAACAAAAAAAAACACTTCCAATAAATGCCTGAGTTTCCATGTCCATCTTAAACATCGGAAATTAATTTTAACACCATATATAATCTCTAAAATTTATATAAAAGAAAAAATAATTCTGCATTTGTTATTGAGATATTCGTTTAATCTCCATTTCATGGAATGATGGTGGTATTTCAGGGCTTGGCAATTTTCATTAATATTAAATCGGCAATTTTAATTCACTTTTTTCCGTACAATTCGTTTTATGACATCAGATTCCTTGTAAATTGTTCCAAATATGTATACATTTATCTTTCAGATGCAGCTTAGGTTACGATATTCTGTCAAAAAGAAAACGAAATTTGCGCTATTACAATACGATTTACGCTTTTACAGCTTCGATTACGAAGCGAAAAAATTTAAAACATGGAATACGGTTATCTAAGTTTTGTTACTGAAATAATATATTTGTGGTTTTTAGTAAAACTGAGTATTAAAATTTAACAAGCATTTTCTCTTTTTGGTTATAAATATCGAAATAAATACAGTATACTTAAAATGTACGATTAAAAAATTATTAATTTTTTAAATACCATAAAATATTACTGACTTTAAATATTCAAATTAATTTTAAAGGGATTTTTTTTCTATTTAAAATCTAAGAGTCTCATATTTCGCTGTTTTGCTCCGTACACAGCCCATGATCTAGCAATGAATATTGGGATATTGCTTTCTAAAAAGACAAACAGTTGAATCTACCCAGCAATTACTTAGCATGATGTAGATAACAGGAGTCATTCACCAAGTAGCCTGAATAATGATGTATATTTTAAAATGAATAGAAAAAAAAAAAAATTTTTTGTTTTTTTTTTTCAATAAAATAAACTTGCACTTTAAATACGCCAAATGTAGAATTTTAAACATTCTTTTCTAACACGACATCCTTATACCTTAATCTTAATTTCTTTACTCCTACCCTTTACCATGAATCGGCCAATTTAGAATATTCACAATTCATTTGTAAAAGCATAACTTTAAACTTATTAAAAAAAGTTTGAAATATGTAAATTTATCTACTTTAATTGAGTTATAGCCCGTATTCACATACAGATCAAAAAAGGCATCATTTCAAAATATTAAATGCTGAGCAGGCGATAGAACTGACGCTAAATAATATTAAAGTCTTATTTTTAGCTTAACAGTTACGGCCTTATAAAATTTGATGTAACTGATAATAGCTTTAAGAAAGATTTTAGAATTTCTCCAAATCATTTTTAAAGCATAAGTTTAGTTTAAACTTAACTCCAAAAAGTTTGAAATATGTAAATTTATCGTTTTAAGTGAGTACGATTTTATAGAAAACAATATTCAATAAGAACAAAACATCATTTCAATAAAAATGGCAGGTGACAGTCCTAAATAATTATTTAGAAGCATCTGGCCTGTAAAATTTGATATATTCGCTGGTGTTTTTTGCAAGGTTAGTCAATAATTTTAATCTTTTTTAGCGTATATTTTTAATTTTTGCAGGAATAATAGCTCTTAATTATGTCTGCTTGTAATACTTCGCAAACCACAAAATTTCATACATGCAATGTATGTGGAAGTGTATTTTTACTTTTAGCCCTTTTAATAGATCATTGTAAGGCACAACATAAAAACGTGCCTTTTGTGTGTGAACATTGCGGGAGAGCAGATAAGTTTTGGAGTGAATTTAAAAGACACCAGTTGGTGCATAGCGGAGAGAGACCTCACGTTTATTTAGTCTGTGGGAAAGCCTTTAACCATAAGGGTAACTTGAAGCACCATTTGAAAAATCATGCAGAAAAGCCTTATTGTTGTGGAGAGTGCAAAATTTCTTTTAAAAGCGAAGAAAAATTCGAGAGACATAAGTTAATTCACTCAAAAGAGAAACCTCACGTTTGTGAAGAATGTAGGAAAGCATTCAAATACAATCGGGATTTGAAAAGACATATGCTTACGCATACAGGTATAAAAGCTTTTGATTGTAAGGTATGCGGTACAGCATTCAATCAATTGTCAAATTTGAAAACGCACATGAGAATTCACAGTAAAGGACGCTAAATGCAAGTATTCGTTCTTCTGAAGACCAATCAAGCATTTCAACTGAGAAAATTGAAGGCGTTTAAATGCTCATAAAATATCCCACAGATATGGACAGAAAGTAATCTTTCAAATATTGTTTATCAACTAAAAATAACTGAAATTTGATCTCCTATATATCGGATATAGATTTAGCGTATATGTAATTATTATCCTTGCAGAATTTCTTTGAAAATCCGTTTCATTTGAAATAAGGAATAAAATATGAGGAAATTCTCCGAATTCGTGTAGATTAGTATTCCAATAAACCTAAGATAAAACAAATTAAGAATGCAAGTTTAATTTTCTTAACTGAAAGAAATCTGTGAATAACTTCAATTATTCAGAGAAACTACAGCATGATTTGGAAAGAAAGAAAACTGGATTTGATTTTTTTTTTTTTTTTTTTTTTTAATAAAAATATCTAGTGTTTTAAAAATGATTCATAGGCATCTTTTACATTTAAAAAAGTTAATTTTTAAGGCATATTTTGAACTTTAATTAGTTTTTTAGTAGTGAAAGATGTGAACTAAAATTTTAACTTTTTATTCATTTTGTAGAATTGTCATAACTTACTCTTTTAAATCATCAGTAAAATTTTAAGCAATTATTTGTATGCTTGTGTTTCACCCAGCTAAATGTTGCGTTTCGTATAGGTATTTAAATATTTCGTTGTATTGTTTTGTTGTTGGCCTTCTATGTTTCAAATTTATATATAGTTATGCGTTTCATGTTAACTTTTAATATTGCATTTGTGTTTTAAAAACTATAAAAGAGAAATATTAAATTTTTCTTTTTAAAGAGATGTTATCTGTAGTTTAAGAATTGTGTAGTGTTTAAATTAATGCTAATATATCAAACATAATAAAGATTCAATTTTTTTAAATGATTGTAATGTGTTATTAATTCAAACGCAACAAAACTTAATGATCTTTTAATGTTTATCCAATGTAGAAAATAAATATTTATACAATATAGAAAATTTAAAGTGTTCTATTATACAGAAAGATTCCCAAAATTTGAAACACTTTCATTTAAAGATTTGATTTTATGTATTAAATGTTATTGATAATTTTAAATTTAATTTTTCAAAAATTATAATGCACGTTACCAAATAATCTGTTTAAATGCAGCAATTTTAAAAGTAATGCTTTATATTTACAATTTTAAAACGAAAGAAATATATTTACTTCCAGAAATATATTTTAGTTATAAATTTATTTTGATAAAACACATTTGTTACGAAAATTGTGCTTTAAAGTATTAGCTATTTTTTAAAAACTTATATAAAAATTTATTTATTTTTAGCTTAAATTTCTCAGTGTATAATTTTCATCTCTTAAAAAACAAATCCTCACAAATATATTTTATTTCGTTTTCGATTTCAAATCATTGTTCATTTAATCTATTTTTTGTAAATTGTAATTTTACAATGTGTATTGCATAGTAAGTAATTGTTAAAAAATCAATTTCCCTATTATATTTATTGAAAACTTATCGTAAAATATAGCTGTATGGCTGTGATTATGTTTATTTTTTAAAAACAATATGAAATTAATAAACTAAAATCCTCGAATAAACTAAATACCTCGATTAAATAATAATATAAACTAAATACCTCGATTAAATAATAATATAAACTAAATACCTCGATTAATATCTAATAATAAACTAAATACCTCGATTAATATCTAATAATAAACTAAATACCTCGATTAATATCTAATAATAAACTAAATACCTCGATTATATCTACAATTTGTGAATTGTGAAATAATGGTATGTTTTCCATAAATTGAAACGCATTTTAATCTTTGTCTTTCCCACCATAATCCTCAATGTAGAGAACAGAGTTTCAAATTACTTTAAAATTTTATTTTGAAACACGTGCAAAAATCGTGCTTCACTTCAAAATAAGGTGTAAAATCAAAACGTAACAATACAACAAAATTTAATCTGAATAAACAGGCATTGACTTCCGATGTTTGCAGCAAGTATTATGTGTTATCTCTGTTTGATTAAATCGTAGGAATTATGCAGATGCCGTTAACTAACCAAATAGCATTTAATCAACTAATTAGAAGGTTTACAAATAAAAATTATACTAAATTAAGGAATTTTTTTTGTGCAATTTTTCATGAAATTAATCCTAAGAAAGATCGATAAATTGCAAAGTTATATATTGGTTCCCGTTGGATTATCCTTATATCTTTAGCTTGAAAAATTTTTTTGTCAAATATTTGCCTCAGAATTAAGTTTACATTAAAACATCAGGGTAATTTTCACAAGTGTGCAAAAAGTGGCCGAAGAGCGACAAATCAAACCAGAATTTACTCGATAGAAATAAGTGGAGAAATTTAGGTCCGAGAATACGACACGTGACATCAGTGGTTAGGTGTCTGTTTCATAAGAAATATTTCAAGAGACGTGGAGATTCAAATTCGAATAGGACGAAAGTTAAAATGCGTATGGAATTGACGTATATTTGCTTAGTGTGAATTTTCGTTATTTGCTTTTGTTGCTTAGAGTTAGTTCACGCTGTATTAAATAATACGCAGAAGTTAAGGCTATGGCTTCTCTTCATCACCCATAGATGGCGCTCTCTTGGGAAAATCAGAGTAATCGTCGATATTTCAAAAATTTTAGCCTTGACATGCCGTGATTGCATATTTTATCAATTCTGTTGTGTTGCATGTTATTTGATTCCTTTTATGTCTACCGCCTCGGTTATAATGCAATGAACGACGGAGATTATTGTAGAATTTTATAATTAAATTCCTTGAGGTAACAATTTTACATAAAAAAGAAATATATATATATAGTGTTGCTTTCCTTGATTTAGCCAACAATCACCTAATCGTTTCCATAATTTGGACAGCGAAACAATTTGTCTTTATTTATTTTAACTGACTTAGTTCGGAACGCATAAAACACTTATTCTGTGTCTTTGTTTACAAGTGCTATTTTTCTAAATTGAAGAAATTTCACCGAAGAACGAAAAAATCTCTCTTTTAACTTTAACATACATGCTAATACATCTTTTAAACATAAATGCTATCGAAAATGCTATTTCATTTTTAATTTCAAATTAGTGTTCATTTGATATATTTCAGTAACTTATTTTTTGCAGTGGGATTTTATAATATAAAAAAAAAAAGATTTTTGAAAACGAAAGTATATTTTTCGAAGTCTCATCTTCTGTATTCAAAGATGGTCTTAAATTATATTTTTTCAGGTTGTGATTAAGTTTTTAATAACTGAAATACATCAATTCTATTTTTATAAATTGTAATTTTATAAAATATATGGTAAATTTGTGGTAAATTGAAACGTGTTTTAATATTCGCCTTTCGTCCCGTAATACTCAATGCACAGGATAAACTTTTGATCAATTTTAAATGACATTCAAAAATGATAAAATAATTGAATTGGAATGCTTACGGCTGCAACTTTCATTTACAGAGAAGAAACAAAATTAAATTTAATTAATGTTTTTTTTTTTTTCCCATTGCAGTTGGCAAACACATAGAACTCTTGGTCTTGGACGCCCTAAGGCAAGCGCTGCACAGACGTTACTCACATTGCATTACCTAGGGGGCGCGTGTATCTTGAAGATAAGCCTCGGACGCGAAATAACACTAACCCCGTAATGCTCTACGATCATGTTAGATTAGGACAGTTAAAAGTGGATTCCAAACCAATACAAACATCCCTAGTACCGCCGCGACTCGAACCCAAAACCAGTGGTACCGAGCGCCAGAGCGCTAGCCACTCGGCCATTCACGCCCGAACCGATTAAAGTGATTAAATGTATTTCCTCGGTTAATGAGAGGCCTGATGATCAATTGGTTAGCGCTCTAGTCTTTTGTAACACAGGCTTCAGGTTGGAATCCTGGTGGTGGCATGAAATTTTTCTTAGTGGTTCGGAATCCTCTTTAAACGGAAGGTACCGGTCAGTTTATCTCTCATGAGTACACGATGACTGTAGAACGTGAAACAAAACGAAACTTCGGTTAATGAATTGTGGTTCGATGGAAATAGAGTTCTGTTTTTAACTCTTATCCAGGACTATTTTCCATTAACTATTTTTATTGAAAAAATAACTGTGATTTGTTATTAGGATTTTATGTAGTGTTTTATTTTATTTTATTAATTTATATACTTTTATTTAAATATTTATTTACTCTTTTTTGAACACGAGAAATTATTGAGGGTTTTTTTTTTTTTTTTTTTTTTTTTTTTAATTTTTGCTGCACAATTATGCAGAAGATGGGAAAGTCCTGTTTTCAAAAAGAAATGTAAATTTGAAGGATCAGTATGCTTGTGATATATATCAAAATTGATTATTATTTTATAAGCCACTACCTCTTGAGTATGCAGATTAAAAATTAGAACAATTTAATATGAGCGAGAATTAAACATTCCAAACGTAGTACAGACTATATAAGATCTAATTTCAGATACTCATATAGAATCGAAATGCACTTGCTAAATACAAATCCATGCCGTCAAATTCCAACATATGATATTTCCGAGCATCTCCTTGGTCATTTTTACATAGACTGTGGTACTATTACATTTTAATTCAATATAACGTATTTAATTTCAGCGTGTGTCTGTGATTGTTTTTATACTTGTTTACCGAGAACAAAAAAAAAAAAAAAAAAAAAGTTGTGGGAAGAAAAAAAAAAAAAAAAAACTTATGTATATTTTTTTTAACAAAAATATAAAAATAATAGCATTTTTAAACTTCATAATCTGAGTTTATTTTATGTTCATAAAAAAGTAGATTGTATTTAATAATTTTTGCCAATTTACTAAATAGAAAATCGAATTTTATTAAAATCAACTGAAATTTCAGTTTTAAATTCTGTTAAATATTCCAGGATTTTAGTTGATAATCGATACTTTAGTTCGATATTATTGATGATGTAGTGTGTAATTTGCAAAGAATAATAGTTGCAACCAGCGAGAACTAATGTAAAATAGAATTGGCAACAAAAAATGTTGAACTAAGTAGGTTGTGTAGAAATATTTTCAATAAATATCGAAAGGTTACAAGTGAAAGCTTCATTTGAAATAAAACCTTTTAAACTTTTAATTTGTTTTTTAATACGAGTAGCAAAGACTTCAACATGTCTTCTTCAGATACGACATCATCTGAAGAATCATTCATGTGCATTAAATGTGGGAAACTTTTTGAACTTCCAGAAGATTTAAAAGAGCATTTCACCAACCAGCACCTGTGTCGATACTGTGGAAAGGCACTCCTATCTAAAAGAGACGTGAAAAGACACGAGAGAATCCATACAAGAGAGAAGCCTTTTGTTTGTGACGCCTGTGGCAAGAAATTCAGTCGAAAGCATTTATTGCACTATCATAAGAAAATCCACACTAAAAAGGTGAGTCATTTTTGTGAAGAATGTGGGAGAACATTCGCATTCACTAGAGAGAAATATGGGGAAGAGCATAAACAATTTCATACTAGAGAAAGGCCTCATATTTGTGAAGAATGCGGCAGAACATTCTCTTACCAGTCACAACTAACCACACATAATAAATCTCATTCTGAAGTAAGACCTCATGCTTGTGGTAAGTGTGGAAAAGTATTCAAATTAAAACACCATTTGAAGAGACATTTGTTGTCTTGTGTCACAAAGAAACCTGGTAAACTGGAAGAAGGCATTTGCTCATCCGAAGACTCATCTGCGACTCCTGAGGACTAGTTAAGAGCTAGCTTACGCTAGGAGAAATATCCTTTTTAACAGAATCACTATAGTAATAACAGAAAAAAGTTGATTGTTTTTTCCTGTTTTCAAAAATAAAAAAAATATTTCCTTCCTACTATACATTACAATATTGTTTTATGTCGAATAATTAAAGTGTAAAAAAATAATTATCTTGAAATCAACCATTCTGGTTTTGAGTTTGTATGTTAAATATGTATTGAAGCAGCTTCAAGTGTATAAAATGTATCAACAATTGGATAACAAAATAGTTTTCTTTAATTAAAATACAACATTATATTTAATGCAGTATAAGTATTGCTATAAACTGAAAAATAGTTTTTAATATTTCACTTGAGATAGCCAACTGTCTCAAAATTGTTATATAGTATCATAAATCATTTTTACACTAATGTTTATTCTTAATTTGTATATATCATAATTTGTTTAATTTTAATTCTCCGATGAAATTTTAGATATGTAAAAAGTGTTTTTATATTGATTCCGCACTGCAAAATGTGTTAAGTATTATTTGGTGTTTTGCAGATGTCATTGAATCTTTTTAACAATGCAAGCAATGCCACTCTGTTAAACCCTTTTTGAAATTAAGTTTACTACTTACGTGTTTATCTCTAATTATAACTAAATGCATACTTATTATAAAGAGAACCTTAATCTTTATCAAAACTTTCGTGTTTTAAATATTATGTTCTTTTACAAGTATTAAAGCAGGAATAGCATGTTATAGTTTCCCATTTTCCTTAATATTTCGTTTAAACAAAGAAATTGTGTCTAAATGCATGAGAATAAAATTACTATCATTCCAAGCGCAAGTATAAAATTATTTTATTGCTAACACTGGTTAATTTGTAATCAACTTCATTACAATAGGAATATTTTTAATTGGTGACATAACTATATTTTAATTATATTAAGTATGATATTGTATATTTATGTAATGCAAACTACCGTTAACAATTTTTAAATATATTTTATCAATATATGTATTACAAAATACTATATATTTTTTTTTTGCTTGAAATGCAGTACTTTATTTTAAAAGATTTAAATTTTTTTATGAATATAAATGAATAGAAATTTATTCCATCAGTATATTTTAAACGACTTTTCTAAAAAAATAATTTTGTTATGTAAAATTCTTTACAACCCATGTAATGTGTGAAACTGTATATTTTGCTTATATTCTTTTTTTTAATTACTATTATTATTATTAAAGAATGTACCGTTAAAAATTTCTTTTTTTTATTTACTTTAAAGTGGTGTTCAGTAAAGTTTTTACCTGATTTCTGTAAGCATAGAAAGATTGCGTAGTAAAAATTTGTGTCGGAAAATGCATTTTTCACCCTGTGCTTGTTCATTTGAATTTAGTCTTATAATGTCTCTCTAAATCTGTAATTGCTGGTTTTTAATGAATATTACAGCAATTAAATGTAATTTTCCGTATAATACCATTTCAAACTTTTAAAACGATAATTTCATCAAACATTTTAAATCACCTTAATTTAACCATAAAACTAAACGCACTCGAAATTTTACTGAAAAAAATACGCATTTTTATTTTAAGAATAATTTTCTGTGAAATTAAATAAATGCATACAACTGAAATGTAGATTATTGCACAAAACTTTTAAAGTTTCAAAAGCTTTCATAATCTAGCATGCAAATTGGCGGAAAGTAATTGGATTTAACAGGAAATATGACTCGTCACCATGTCATGGTCCATAAAGTGCTTCAGATTAAATGGAGTGTTTTATTGGTGAGTATCATATTAAACCATTAGAGAAGTCTCACTGCATATTTTAAAAATTAAGTGTGCATGTTATATTGAAATCCTTTATACAAAATCTCTAATACTTACAAATATCGTTTATTTTTAAAACTATTATTGAGGTTTGACATCACTCTAAATGTAGCATAATAAGCAGGATTTTATTTCGTTACAAAAGTTCAAAATTCAGGCGAAATTGTGATTTGATATTTGAGGAATATAAGAGTAAAAAAGAGATTATTTTTATAATTTTCTCAAAATAAATTTCAAACCTAGCAGTTGACATATTGTGGATATTATATATTCGATAATAACAGCGTTTGAGAAACACATTATCAATTATTTCTTTTCATTTATTGCATTATAGATAAGAACATCTATTTGTTGATTGTTAGCATAAAGTTGTTTACTTGTTACTATTTATATTTTTAATAAATTCATCTCTGTTGCTTTAAAAATGCATTTCACCTTTACAAATTCCTTAATATGCAAGCCAAAAGTCTCCATTACGAACGCTATAATAAACATATAAAATCATTTCTATTAGGAAATCTGCTTCGATCTATCTTATTAAGAAAACTCCAAATATTGTGAATATTTTCTTATATCGCTGCATTTCAATTATTTAAAACACAACATCTAATTTTTTTCTCAAGTTCTCAATGGAAATTGTTTTTAAGAATATTTGATTGTTTTTTATATAATTGGTTAAATTTTTTTCTGCATTTTATAACGTAAATCAAATATGTCTTACTAAATGTTCACTTCAAATAATATAATCCATTAACTGTATTTATTACTTAATAGCATTCTCATCGAAATCAAACGATCTCGAAGGCTAACTAATACTTCTTTTGAAAATAAAATTATTTAATTTAATAATTCTTTGAGTCTAATCTTCAAAAAATTTGTCTGTGATAGATTTTTCAACCAGAATGTTATTTAGAGTGACTCATGCATTTTAATTAAGGGACTTGAATATGAGTATATTTTTTCGATATTATTTTGTGCATCTAAATTTATTTCCTTGTAAAGATCAGCAGATTACTGACATACTCGATGCAATTCATAAAGAAGTGAACCACTCAGTTGTAGCGGATCACGCGCCTAATTTTTTATTATTATTAATAATAAATTGGGTTCACTGTACAAAATAAACAAGTAATATATATATATAAAAAAAAAAATTTAATATGTCAATTCTTAATTTTTTTTTTCACTAATTGCAGAAAATCCTTTATAAATGATTGTCGTTCATTTTTTTAAGTTTATCTGCCGCCATCTATTGGTAGATATATGCACTTTAAGTCTAAACAAAACTAAAATTAATTAATTTAATTTAATTAATGAATTAATATGTGAAAATGTGTATTAACACCAAGTGTCATCCACTACAAGTTAAAAAAAATGTATTTGAACTTGAGTGGAAGAATAAAAAGTATTTTACTAACGATTGAAAATGTGAACAAGATATATATAGGGAGAGTGTGAGGTAATAGAAGGAATTGAATAATAATCTCTTTCCGTAAATGTCCCAATTTTGATTTTAGTTTTACATGTACATATATAACCTTTAAAAATGACATAATTATCTAAAAGAAAAAAAACTTGCATTTGTTACTCAGATTCGTGTTTAATCTCCATTACATTGTTGAATGCCAGTATTTCAATCGTTCGCAACATTCATTAAACTTAAATAAATAATTTTAATTCATTTTTTCTCTAAAATATATTTTATGACATCTGATTGCCATGTAAAATACTCCAAATATGTATACATTTATCTTCGAGATGCATCTTGGATTTCGAGATTCTATCAAAAAGAAACAGAATTTTCGGTTTTGAAATACAAAATTTTAACCTTAGCGTCATTTACGAAGCGAAAAATTTTTAAAATCAGTGAATATGGCTTATCTAACGTTTGTTATTTAAATAATATATTTGTAGTTTTTAGCAAAGCTGAATATTAAAATTTAACAAGCGGCCTGAATAGTGATGTAGATAGCTGAATATGCATTGAAAAACCCCAAAGACGTTTTTTTCTTCTGAAAGCTGGCATTAGAAAGGATGCCAAATGTATAATCAAGGTTACACTCTTTAACAGACAGTTTCCCCTTATTGAGGCATTTTGGCACGATTAAAGTGATTAATATATTTCCTCGGTTAATGAGAGGCCTGGTGGTCAATTGGTTCGCGCTCTAGTCTTTTGTACCACAGGCTTCAGGTTGGAATCCTGGTGGTGGCATGAAATTTTTCTTAGTGATTCGGAATCCTCTTTAAACTGAAGGTACCGGTCAATTTATCTCTCATGAGCACAAGATGACTGTAGAGCGTCAAACAAAACAAAACGTCGGTTAATGAATTGCGGTTCGATAGGAAATAGAATTCTGTTTTGAACTCTTATCCAGGACTATTTTCCATTAACTATTTTTATTGAAAAAATAACTGTGATTTGTTATTAGGATTTTATGTAGTGTTTTATTTTATTTTATTAATTTATATACTTTAATTTAAATATTTATTTACTTTTTTTGGAACACGAGAAATTATTGAAGATTTTTTTTTAATTTTCGCTGCACAATTATGTAGAGACGGGAAAGTCCTGCTTTCAAAAAGAAAAGTAAATTTGCAGAATCAATATGCTGGTGATATCTATCAAAATTCCTTTCCAATTTTAAATGATTACTTCTTGGGTATGCAGCTGAATATTCAAAAGAATTTTGTACGAACTAGAGTTTAAGCATTCCAAATAATTCTTAAGTACAGAATATAAAAGACCTACTTTCAGATACTCATATAGAATCGAAATGCACTTGCTAAATAAAAATTCCTGCCGTAAAATTCCAATATATGAGATTACAGGTGCATCTTGGAGACCATTGGTAGAAAGGATAGTATTACTTTTATTTATCTTATCTTCTATCTTTATTTTTCATTATATCTTCTTCTATTTATCTTATCTTATCTTCTATCTTATTTTTAATAGTAACATGTAAAGTTCAATATAAGACAGGACTTGTGTATCATTGACCTCATTTATGTTTACCCATTGCAAAAAAATTTTAAAAAGAAACCTAAAAAAATTATGCTTCTTTTAACGAAATTATAAAGTCGATAGAATTTTTAAAGTTGATAATCTTAGGTTAATATTTCTCCATGAAATAGTAGATAGTACTCAAGAATTTTTGCGAATTTACTTACTTGAAAACCAAATTTTATTAAAATTCTTCTAAAACCCTCTATTAAATTGCGAAAAAATTGCAGGATTTTAGTTTTTAATATATGATTAAGTTCGTGATATAGTGCGTTGTTAGCAAAAAAAAAGCGTTAAAAAGAACTTATGTTAAAAAATATTGGCAACACAAAATATTGAACAAGAAATATTGTGTATATATTTGCTTAAGAGGTTTGGAAAGTTTAGTGTGACAACTGCATGTGACATATACAGTTTTAAATTTTTAGTGTTTTAAATTAATCCTAGTTTCAAAGTCTTCAGTATGTCTTCTACGGATACGGCGCCATCTGAAGAATTATTCATGTGCTGTAAATGTGGGGAACAATTTGAACTTCAAACAGATTTAAAGGAGCATTTCTCGACAGAACACCAAGAGAGGCGTCACCAGTGTGAATATTGTAAAAAGACGTTTTCTTCTAAGGGATATTTGAAAAGACACCAGAAAATCCACCCTCAGGAAAAGAGTTATTTATGTGAAGAATGTGGGAAAACATTCATATTCACTCGAGAGGAATATGCGGAAGATCACAAAAAATTTCATACCGGAGAAATTCCTTATTTAAGTGAAGAATGTGGCAGAACATTCCCATACAAGTCATATCTACGCATACATAAGGAAAGTCATTCAGAAAAAAAGTCTTAACTTTATGATAACTGTGGAGAAACATAGAAATTGAAACATGATTTGAAGGAACATTTGCAGTATCACTGAGAAACCTGGCAAACTCGGAGAAGGCGTATGTCCACCTGAAGACTCGTCTGCAACTCCCGAGGACAGGTCTAATACATCTGCTAGTCAAACATCCCTCGCAGAGGAAAACATCACTCTTAACAAAAGTAATATAGTAATAATAGAAAACAAAACTTACTATGCATTGTAATTTTAAATATATAAAAATGTAATTCCTTGCTACTGTGCATTATTATGTTTTTATTAACATTAATGAAATTTAAAAAAAATGGTTTCCCTCTAAATTGAGCTAAGATCGTTCTGCATGTGTAATTTAATGCATTTAAACACGTTCAACTGTATGAAATGTAAGATCAATTGCATAGAAAAATAGTGTTACATTATTATTAATGCATTATATTGAATGCAGCATAATTATTGTTTTAAACTGAAAAATTGTTTTTAAAGGATTTTTATGAATTGACTAGAGTTGTTCAACTGTCTCAAAATTATTTCACTGTATCATCACTTTTTTTTATAATATTGCCTATTTTTATTTTGTATTTGTAATAATTTACATAATTTTATTTGTCTAATAAAATTTTAGATCTATAAAAAGTGTTTTTAATTGATTCGCAGTACACGATTTACTAAGTATTATTTGATGTTTCGCAGATACACGCGAATTTTTATAACAGTGCAAGAAATGCTAACATGTTAAAATTCTTTTTGAAATATGTTTACTAATCACGTGTCTATCGCTAATTATAAATATATGCGTACTTATTATGAAGAGAAAATTCGTTTTTCAAAACTTCTTTATTGTTATTTCAAATATGGATGTTCCTTTACAATTGTTAAGGCAGGAATAACGTGGTACAGTTTCACATTTTTTTTCATATCAAATACAAAATAAGCGATTGTTTGTAATTGTAAGATAATAAAATTACTAGAAGTCCAAGCGTAATTATAAAATTATTTCATTTCCTTTGTAGCGACAATTTCATTAAAATCGAAAAATTTTTAATTGTTGACTTATCTATATTAATTGTGATATTTTATATTCAACTAATAGAAACTACACATAATAATTTTAAAATATATTTTAATAATATATTTATATCAAAAATTCTTTTATCTGAAAACAGATTTTAAATATTAATTAAAAAAATTTTTAATTTTAAATGAATAGGAATATATTCCATCAGAATATTTTAAACGACTTTTCTGAACAGAATAAATTTGTTACGTAAATTGCTTTAGATTGCCAGTAATTTAGTAAAGGATATGATTTCTTTAAACTCCCAGTTTTTGATTAAATTTATTTTTAAAGAATCCTCTGTTGAAAATTTCATATTTTTATTTATTTTAATGTGGTGTTCAGTAAAGTTTTCACCTGATGTCTATAAACAGAGAAATATTACATAATAAAAATTTGTGCCAGAAAATGTATTTCTTCACTCTGTGCTAGTTTATTTGAATTTAATCTTATAATGTGTCTCTAAATCTGTAATTGCTGGTTTTTAATGAATATTATAGCTTAATTGAATATAAATGTTCATATAATACCATTTCGCAATTTTAAAACAATAATTTCATCAAACACTTTTTATCCCCTTAAGTTAACCATAAAATTAAACTCACTCAAAATTTTACTGAATAAATAAGCATATTTATTTTGAGAATAATTTATTAAGAATTATTTAAGAATAATATGGGCTGTACCGCTGTTACTCATTCAGCACTATAGTGGAGGCACGTGCAGCTGGAAGACATGCTACGGACGCGAGTAACACTACCGCCGCAAAGCTCTACGATCCTATTAGACCGGGTCCTAAAGTTTAAATTGCATGCCAAACCACTACAAACACTCATAGTTCCGCCGGGACTCGAATCCGAAATCTATGACACCGAGTTCCTCTTATATATTTTATTTATTATCTTTGGATACCAGAAGTCCGTTTTATAGAAACAGGAAGAAGATTGTTTTGCGGACATAAAGAAAATGGCTCAAAGTTTACTAAAGTTAAAAAAAAAAAAAAAAAAGAAAAGGCCATATAAAATTTTTATTATGGTTTTTATAATTTTTATTAAAGTTACTCGGATATTTTACAATAAATATATCGATGTGGCATCTAACATCGAGTGCCTACAATTCTCTCTTTCAGTTATGTTGATTTTACTTTATTCATTTATTTGTAACCTTTTTAATTTCTTTCTTTCTTTATTGTTTCAAATGATTTTAGATTTTTATAAAAGATTGAAAATACGGAAAATTATGTATTTACAAGAAATTGTGAAAGTGTGTATATAAATAATTGAATAGCTTTAATTCAATGTTATATAATATGTCGGGCCTGATAACCGAGTGACTAGCGTTCCGGAGTTTGGTGCTACAGATTTCGGGTTCGTGTCCCGGTGGTGCCATGGATTATTGTAGTGATTCGAAATACACTTTATCTCGGTCTAATATGTAATTGTTCTAATATACCTGTAATATGTCAATAATCTAATATGTCTTTTGTTTTAATGCAGCTGGTAATATAGAGACAGTTAATCTTTATGCTATATGTAAGGGCTGCACAGCTGTTGCTCATTTAGTACTACACGGGGGACTGCACAGGGTAAGTGTAGCTTGAAGATGATGTACGGACGCGAGTAACATTACCCCCCTCACTGTGCTCAATGATCCTATTAGACCGTAACCTAAAGTTTAAAGGGGATTCCGAATCACTACAAACATCCATGGCACCACCGGGACTTTTCGAACCCGAAACATGTGCACGGAGCGGCAGAGAGTTATCATTTAGTCCCTTAAGGTTTGGTTGTCAATATTCTGGAAGTATTTTTTTTATTTATTATCTTTGGATACCAGAAGTCCGTTTTATCGAAACAGAAAGATGATTGTTTTACGGACATAAAGAAAATGCGCTCAAAGTTTGCTAAACTTAAAAAAAAAAAAAAAAAAAAAGAAGGCCATATAAAATTTTTATTATGTTTTTTATAGTTTTTATTAATCTTACTCGGTTATGTTAAAATAAATATATCGATGGGGCATCTAACATCGACTGCCTACAATTCTCTCTTTAAGTTATGTTGATTTTACTTTATTCATTTATTTGTAACCTTTTTACTTTTTTTCTTTCTTTCTTTATTGTTTCAAATATTTTTAGATTTTTATAAAAGATTGAAAATCATCTGGTTAATTTTTTTCATGGCACAAAATTTACTAAAAGTAAAAAAAAAAAGTAAGGCTATTTCATGTTTTTATAGTATACATTAAGGTTATTCGGTTATGTTAGAATAAATATATGAATGTGGCATGAACACAGATTGCTTGTAATTCTCTCGTTTTTTCAATTCCTACTATTAGTTCACTCTCTCCCTATGTATATTTATATATCTTGTTCTAATTTTCATTCGCTAATAAAATACTTTTTATTCATCCACTCAAGACAAATTACCTTTTTTGGAACTTGTAGTGGATGATACTGGATGTTAATACAGTTTTTTCAAATATTAATTAATTAATTAAATTTAATAAATTAATTTTAGTTTTTTTTTTTTTTTTTTTTAGATTTAAGTTGCATGCATCTTCCAATAGATGGCGCCAGATGTAAGATCAAAATTATGAGTCTAAAAATAATGTGTTTATCGGACTTTGCCAGAACGTTAGCTGCGCATCAAATTAACGTACATGTATTTATAGTGTATCATATATTTTAATTATTGAGCTTGAATATTAATATATATTTTATATATTAATATATTTTGCATCAAAATTTCTTTCCGTGTAAGGATCCGCAGATTACTAACACACTCGATTTAATTCGTAAGGAAGTGAACCACCCAGTTGTCGCCAATCACGCACGTAGATTTGTTTTTCCTTATTATTATCAAACTGGGTCCACTGAACAAAACTAATATATTTATGTATATGATATTCTTTCCCTAAAGATCCGGATTCTGAATTTAAACACCGGAAATTATTTTTAACAGTATACATAACCTCTCAAAATTATATGTAAAAAGATACAACAACATGCATTTATTATTGTGATTGGTATTTAATCTCCATAACATAGTAGAATTCTAGTATTTCAGTCGTTCGCAACTTTCATTAAATTTAAATCAAAAATTTTAATTCTTATTTTCTGTAAAATTGCTTTTATGACATCAGATTCCATGTAAATTGTTCAAAATATGTATACATTTATCTTTCGGATGCAGCTTAGGTTACGATATTATGTCAAAAGGAAAACGGAATTTGAGCTATTGAAATATGTGATATTAACCTTAACATCGTTTACGAAGCGAAAAAATTTAAAACATGGAATATGGTTATCTAAGTTTTGTTACTGAAATAATATATTTGCGGTTTTTAGTAAAAGTGATTATTAAAATTTAACAAGCGTTTTCCTCTTTTTATATACAAATAAAGATATGTATATAGTATATTTAAAAATGTATAAAATTTTAAAAATAATTTTCACAATAGTTTTTATCCTTAAAATATTACCGACTTTAAATATCGGAATAAATTTTAAAAGGATTTTTTTCCTATTTAAAATCTAAGAGTCTCATATTTCACTGTTTCGCTCCTTAAATAGCCCATGATCTAGCAATGAAATTAAGATATTGCCTTCTAAAAAGACAAACCGTTGAATCTACCCAGCAATTACTTGGCATGATGTAGATAACAGGAGTCATTCACCAAGCAGCCTGAATAATAACGTAGATCGCTGAATATGAATAAAAAAAATGTTTTTTGTTTCTGAAAGCTTGCACTAGAAAGGATGCCAAATGTAGAATTGAGCTCACACTCTTTAGCTTAACACGACATCCTTATACTTTATTCCTAATTTCCTTAATCCTATCATTTACCATGAATCTGTCAATTTAGAATATTCACAAATCATTTGTAAAAGCATATTTTTAAAATTATTGTAAACAGTTTGAAATAGGTAAATTTATCTACTTTAATTGAGTTATAGTTATTTGTAGCCGTATTCACATACAGATTCACAAAGACTTCATTTCGAAATATTAAATGCTGAGAGACGATTGCTGTCCTAAATACTGTTAAAGTCTTATTTTTCGTTCACGGTTACGACCTGAGTAAAATTTGAGGCAACTGATAATAGCAAGAAGATTTTATTTTATTTTTAGTAAGTTTAGTTTAACTAAGAAACTCCAATAAAGTATGAAACATGTAAATAAAAGGCGTTTGTAGTGCGTACGACTTTAAGGAAAACAAAATTAACAAGAACAAAAACTACAGTAAAAAACTGGCAACAGTATTATAATAAATTACATCATGTAATATATATATATATATATATATATATTCGCCGGTGTTTGAAGTGAAAGATTAGTCAAGTATTTTAATCTTTTTTGGTGTGTATTTTTAATTATCTGAGGAAAATTGATCTTCATTATGTCTACTTCTACCACTTCGCAAACCACAGAATTTCGGACATGCAATGTATGTGAAAGTGTATTTTTACGTTTAGACCTTTTAATAGATCATTGTAATGAACAACATAAAAACCTGCCTTATGTGTGTGAACATTGCGGGAGAGCAGTTAAGAAGTTCAGTGACTTCAAAACACACCAGATGATTCATACCGTAGATAGACCTCACGTTTGCTCCCTCTGTGGAAAAGCATTTGGACAGAAGGGTAACCTAAATGAACATGAGAGAATGCACATAAGAAATCCTTATTATTGTAAGGAGTGCGGCAGATCTTTCAAATGCGAAGAAGGTTTCGAGGGACATTTGTTAATTCATACAGTAGGAAATCTTCACGTTTGCGAAATATGTAGCAAAGCATTCCTATGCAAGAGTAATTTAAACATGCATATGATAACTCATTCAGGAACAAGACCTCATGTTTGTAAGTTTTGCAGTAAAGCATATGAACACAAACAAGGTTTGGAAAAGCATGTGGAAAATGGTTGCGGAGGTTCGCCTGCCAACACAAGTGGTACGCTCATCTGGAGACCCGTCCCAGACCTCATGTGAAGACACAAAATGACAGACAAAGTAATTTGTATAATAACACGAATGCAATATGAGGAATTTTTCTCTCAACTCCAAAAGGGTCATAGTCGGATGACATATTTAAATTTAAAATTAGTATGAAAGCATTTTTAACTTGATAAATGAAATAAATCTGGAAATAACGTTAATTATTCTGTGTAAACAACAAGATGATTGTAAAGAGAACAACACTGGATTTGCTTTTTACAGTAACAGGCCCGTATTTTCATGAATTTTTTAGAGGAATTATTTAATTTAAAAAAACTATTAATTTTTATAAATATTTTTAAGGTTTTAAATGTCATGAAATTTTTACAGTGAGAAATTGTTTTTAGAAGAATTGTATTTTTAAAACTTTTTTAAGAATTATCATATATAGTTCATTTTAGATTTCATAATAATTTTAAAGTATTAAGATTAAGTTTAAATACTAAAAAGCAAACATTCATGTTCCACTAAACTGTACTGTTTTTTATTTCGAATTTGTGTTACGTTCGTGTTTATAAATGTTTTGTTATATTTCGTTGTAAGTGTATTGCTGCCAGCTTATATCTTTCTGTATTGTTACTTTCATGCACAACGTAATTAATATAATATTCTTCATAAAGCAGATGTTTGTCTTTTAATAATTTTATAGTTTTAAATATGTGCTAACATGTCAAATAAATATTAAATTTCTTAAAAATGGTCGTAATTTGTTATTAATTCAGACGTAACAAAACATATTTTATTATATAAAAATTATTACAAAAGGATGTATCGTACTAAAGGCATTCCATAATATTTTAAATGTGAATTAATTTTGAGAAAACATTTGTTAGGAAAATTGTTCGTTAGATTTTTCATTATTTTTAAAAATGTAAATAAATCATTATTTTGTAAGCTTAAAATTCTAAGTGTATAATTTTCCTCTTTCAAATATAAATCCTATCGAAAATGGTATTTCTTTTTCAGTTTCAAATTGGTGTTCATTTAATATATTTTGTTTAACTTGTTATTTTATACAATGGGATTTTATAATATAAAATATTGTAAAAACGAAAGTATATTTTTCGCAGATTGATCTCAAGTGTTCAAAGTAGGTCTTAAATTACAGCTTTTTAGGCTGTAATTATTTTTTTAATTAAAAAAAAATATATCATTTCTATGTTTACAATTGGTAATTTTGTCATAAATTGAAACGCTTTTTAATATTTGTCTTTCGTTCCGTAATCCTCAATGCACAGGACAAATTGTCGATTAATTTAAAATGGAAATCTAACTACACAAAAAAACAGGCGAAAAAACTTCAAATGCTTCAATGAAGAATGAATATAATATGTTTTAGATTATTGCAGGCAGTTAGGCAATTACTGTTACATATCCAAATAAAATTCAGCCAAGGAATTAGTGGGCTCACAAATATTTAGGAAATTTTATTTGAAGAACTATTTTATTCAATTTTTCATACAATTCACCCTAACAATAAATGACTTCAACTACATAAACCATGGTGAATTATCCTGATACTTTTATGTTGTAAAGAACTTTTCCAATGTATTTTGAGCAGCGTTTACTATTAGGCCTGGATCTAATTAGCCTAGTGTGCAGAAAATTGACTTTAGAGCGACAAAATAAACCAGAAAATTCATTTGATAGAAAACTTGACTTGACTAGGCGCTTTGAGATGCATGATCGTTGAGACTGCTTTACCTCAATTTATCCAAATGCTTTTTGGAAATACAAAAGACAAAACAATTTGGCAGAAGTAAAAATGTAGCTTTTATAAAGGAATTATTATTCTAAAAAAGGAAATTCAATCATTTCTTCGTATAGTAATCCAAAGTTCCTTATTTGTATATACAGGTATATTTTACAGGATTTATAAAGGAACTGCACTGTACTTCCACATTCATTAATTTTTTGTATAATAATCCAAAGTTCCTTATTTTTATAGAAAGACATACATATATATATTAGTACTTGTAAATAAAAATTAATGTTTTCCCATGAACCTGGAAGTGGCTGTCTTCTTGAAATCGTTATACGTCTAAAACCGCCGAGACTTCCAGTTCATTAAAATGATATTTTTATGTCGTAAATATTTTTTTCACCTCATTTGCTTTATTTTAAAATGTAGGTCTCGATCCAATTAGCCCTAGTTAGCAAAAAAGTGACCTTAGAGATACAAACCAAAATCAAACCCGAAAATCTTATAGAAAAGAAGTGGTTTTGCTTGCCATTTGTACACAATTTAGGCTAAGTAGACAGGGACATAACGTATATCCCTAACCACTCACAAACATCCATGTCATCACCAGGATTCCAAGCTGTAGCGTTTGGTGACAAAAAAAGTCAGAACACTGGACAATTGGCTATCAGACAGCAG
Organism: Caerostris darwini; assembly: GCA_021605075.1. NCBI lineage: Eukaryota > Metazoa > Arthropoda > Arachnida > Araneae > Araneidae > Caerostris > Caerostris darwini. The sequence continues at coordinate 32,279 of BPLQ01000730.1, forward strand.
AAACGAAGTGAAGAAATCAAGGTTCAAATACCCGATACGTGACAAGTGTTTTAGTGTCCGGCTAATGTAGAAGAGTGCTCATGTTAGAAGACGATGCCTGCCTATGTTGCCGTCAAGGAATTAAATGACTCATAGATTCGTATGCGACACGTTATACAATACATCTGTAATCGACTTCTTTTTTGTTAGTGTATGTTTTCAGTAATTTCTCTTTGTGATATGCTAATGCTGAGAGGTCTGGGCGATGACTTCCCTTCAACACCCATCGACAGCGCTCTCTGGTACATATCAGGCAAATATAAAATCATCGATATTTGAAAATTGTACGGCAATTTGATTAGGTTTGGTTTTCACTCTACTGTCATTTTCTGCACAATTTCGGCTAATTAGACCGGGACATGCAAATTAAAATAATTTCAGAACCACTAACCAGCATCTATACCATCGCCAAACTTGCTTAGAAAAGCACCAATTTCACAAACTACGAGAATATTTAAAAGAAGTATACTGGAATTGCATCTTTTTTTCAATAATTATTTATTTGATCCCTTTTATTTCTATATTAGCAATTGTAATACAAGGAATTTTATAATTAAGTATATCTTTATAATTAAGTTCGTTGTTTGAGTTCTTTCAATTTCACATAAGAAAGATAATGTAATATTTATTGTTTTTACTCTCATCGGCAAAGCATCTGGTATTTCTTTGAAATCTATTTTGTTGTTCTTCTTGGATTAACCAATGAGAACCTATTCGGTTCAGGAATTGCTGTAGAAAAATTATTTATATTGGTTCCGAACTCTTAAAACTTGTCTTAATCTTATTTAGACATGTACAAAAGTATGCATGTGTACTTTTTACATGTGTTTTTATTCCGTTTCTAAATCTCATTCTGAACTATATTTATTGACTATTTTTGATTAAATAACTGCGAGTGTGTTATCAGGATTTCATGCAGTGTTTTATAATATTTTATTTATTTATATACTTTTTTATACATTTATTTTATCCTTTTTTCAACACGAGAAGTAATTGAGTTTTTTTATTTTTTTATTTTTGCTGCATAATTATGCAGAAGGCGGGCAAGTCATGCTTTCAAAAAGGAAGTGTAAATTTCAAAAATCAATATGCTTGTAATACTTAACAAAATTGATTTCTATTTTTTTAAGCCTTTACCACTTGAGTATGCAGGGGAAAAATCAGAACAATTTTGCATAAGCGAGAATAAAACACTGCAAACGAAGTTCGGAAAATATAAGATGTATTTTCTAAAACAAATTCCTCCAATCAAATTCTAGCATAACAGTTTTAGGTGCATCTTCGAGACCATAGGTACATAAGACTGTGTTACTACTATATTTTGGCTCAATATGATGTATTTAAACTCAGAGTGTCATTGATAACATCCGTGTATTCATATGACAAAAAAATTGTAAAAGAAAGCTAAAACAATCATGCATATTCTTTTAAGTAAACTATAAATTGACAAAGAATTTTTTTAACTTAATTATCTGTGTTAATTTATGTTTAGGAAAATGTAGTTAGTATTTAATAATTTTCAGAATTATTAATTTTAACAACAAAATTTAATAAAATTAACCTGAAATTTCAATAATAAAGTGGGAAAATTTTCAAGATTTTCTAACCTATGATTAATTCGTGATATAGTGCGTAGTTCGTAAATAAAAATAATAAAAAGAACTAATACAAAAAAAATTGGCAACACAAAATATGAACCAAATGGATTGTGTAGAAATTCAATAAAGGTCTACAAATGATAACTGCATTTCACATACACTGTTTTAAATTTTTAGTTTTTTAAATTAATCCTAGTTGCAAAGTCTCCAATATGTCTTCTTCGGATACGACAACAACTGAAGAATTATTCAACTGCATGAAATGTGGGAAACAATTTGAATTGCAAAAAGAATTAAAAGAACATTTGTCCAAAGTGCATCTAAAAAAGCGTCATCAGTGTGAATACTGCCAGAAGGCGTTCCCATCTAAATCTCATTTGGAAAGACATGAGATAATCCATACGGGAGAAAAACCCTTCGATTGTGACACTTGTGGAAAAAAATTCAGTCTAAAGCACCAATTAAAAGTACATAAGAAAATCCACACTAAGAAAAAGAGTTATTTTTGTGAAGAATGTGGAAAAACATTCATAATATCTCGAGAGGAATATATGGACGCTCACAAAAAATTTCATACGGGAAAAATGCATTATTTTTGTGAAGAATGTGGCAGGACGTTCTCTCGCCAGTCACAACTAAATATCCATAACCAAACACATTCTGAAGAAAGAGCTCACGCTTGTGAAAAGTGTAAAAAAAATTACAAATTCAAATGTAATTTGACTAAACATATGCGGTCTTGTACCACAGAACACTCTGGCAAACTCGGAGAAGGCGTATGCCCACCTACAGACTCATCTGCAACTCCCGAGGACCCTCCTAGCACATCTGCTAGTCAAACATCACTCGCCGAGGGAAACAACACTCCTAACAAAACGAACATTGTAATAATAGAAGGCAAAACTTATTTTGCATTGTGATTTTAAAAATATAAAAATGTAATCCTATGCTGCTGTCCCTGTACAATATTTTGGTATACGATAATGAAACTCAAAAAAAAACTAATTCCTCTATATTGAGCTAAATCGTTCGGCATGTGTAAGTTAATGTATATAAGCACGTTCAACTGTATGAAATGTAAGATCAATTGGATAGAAAAAAATTGTTTTTTTTTAATAAAAGACAGACATTATATTTAATGCAGCATAAGTATTGTTTTAAACTGAAAAATAGTTTTTAAAGGATTTTTAAGATTTGACTTGAGTTGTTCAACTGTCTCAAAATTGTTTTACTGTATCATAATTAATTTTTTAATAATATTGTATATTTACATTTTGTATTTGTCATAATTTATATAATTTTAATTCTCCAATAAAATTTTAGATGCATAAAAAGTGTTTTTATATTGATTCGCAGTACACGATTTATTAAGTATTATTTGATGTTTTGCAGATATAAGCAAATTTTTTATAACAGTGCAAGAAATGCTAATCCGTTAAACATGTTTTTGAAATTAGGTTTACTAATTACGTCTCAAACGCTAATTATAAATATATACATACTTATTATGAAGAGAGAATTTGTTTTTCAAAACTACTTTATTGTTATTTCAAATATGGATGTTCCTTTACAATAGTTAAGGCAGAAATAACATGCCACAGTCTCACATTTTCTTTCATATCAAATACAAAATAAGAGATTGTTTGTAAATGTATAAAAATAAAATTACTAGCAGTGCAAGTGTAACTATAAAATTAGTTCATTTAATTTGTAGCGACAATTTCATTAAAATTGGAAAATTTGTAATTGTTGAGTTAACTATATTTCACTTATATTAAGTGTGATATTCTATATTCAACTAATAGAAACTACACGTAATAATTTTAAAATGTATTTTAATAAAATTTATATCAAAAATTATTTTGCTTGAAAACAGATTTTAAAATATTAATTTAAATATTTTTATTAAGATAAATATGAAGATAAATATGAAGAATGGGAATTTATTCCATCAGAATATTTTAAACGACTTTTCTGAACAATATAAATTTGTTACATAGATAATTGCTAGTAATTTAGGAAAATGTAAGTTTTGCTTATATTTCTAGTTTTAATTAAAATTCATTTTTAAAGGATCTCCTGTTGAAAATTTCAAATTTTTAATTATTTTAAAGTGATGCTCAGTAAAGTTTTTATCTTATGTCTGTAAATAGAGAAATATTGCTATAATAAAAATTTTGCCAATGAAAATGTATTTCTTCAGTCTGTGCTTGTTTATTTGAATTTAGTCTTATAAAGTTTCTCTAAATCTGTAATTGCGTGCTATTATTGAATATTACAGCAAATAAATGTAACTTTCCATATATTGCCATTTCGAATTTTTAAAACAGTAAATTTATCAAACATTTTAAATCACCTGAACTTAACCATAAAATTAAAGTCACGACGTTACTCCCTTAGCACCACACAGGAGGTGCATGTAGCTTGAAGATAAGCTACGTATGCGGCGTAATAATACCTCCGCAACACTCTATGATCATGTTATACCGCTACCTGAGGTTTGAAGTGGATTCAGAACCACTACAAACATCTATGGAACCGTCTGGACTCGAACCCGAAGCCTGTGGTACCGATCGCTTAGCGCTAGAAAATAGGTCATTCAATCCCTTATTTTTGTTATTGTTCCGATATTTCGGCAGAAAGAGTTAACACAGAAACGGAATTGACATATCAAAAAACTGACTTGAAAAATTTAGATAATTTCTGTCTAATATTGCCTATTTAGAAGCCATAGTGGAACCGGAGTATATTAATTATTCTCTAATTTTGTACTTATGCTTCTTAAATACTCTTCCAGCTTCATCGCGCCAGAGGAAAGAGAACACAGAGGGCTATATAACGCAACTCAAAATTTAAATATTGTTTGGAGTGTATGCCTTGTATTAAGGTAGAACATTCATTCAATTTTCATTTGTTTGTCGATGTATTACATGGAATCGAGTGCATTACCAGCAACCGCACACCAAAATGTGTTGATTGTTGTTTCATTTGATGACATTAAAGAATGTTTATATCTATCTTTTTTTTGTTTTTATTAATAGAATTTTATAATATATTCAGTACTTCTCGCATACCATGTGTATATTTTGGTCTATATAGGAAGAATTAATCCAAAGTCGTTTTATCAAAAACTCTATAAGCCAGGGATTTATAGATTTGTGAAAATATTCGGCCCCATCTACTCATAGTATTCGTGTCGGTATCTACATGAAAGAATCCTTCCAAAAATATCTGATGTAGAGATTAGATAATAAATGTAGAAATGAAAATAAATGTAGAAATTCGTCTTTCCTTCAATGATGCACACTAACCTGCATCTGCTTTATATTTTCCAATCTTGCAGAGATTTAAAATTTTAACAGACACCAAATGCATCGCTTCTTTTAAATGAGGTTCCCATATGAAATTAAACTCGGTTCCTAAAATGTTACTCAGGATTATTTTATTGACTGCGTATTGTTATCAAGAATTTATGTAGTATTTATTTTATTTATTTTAATTTACAAATATATATTTTATTCCTTTTGGGACACGAGAAATAAGTGAGGGTATTTTTTTTTTAATTTTTGCTGAATAATTATGCATACGAACAGAAATTCCTATTTACGAAAAAGTAAAAGTAAATTTGAAAAATCAGTATGCTCGTAATACCCATCAAAATCGATTTCCATTTTTCGAGCCTCTTGAGTATGAAGAAGAAAAATCAAATCAACTTTTATGAGAGCCAGAGTTAGGCATTCCAAACGAAGTACGGAATTTGATCAATTGAATAGAAATGCACTTGCAAAATAAAAATTCCTGCCGTCAAATTTCAATATAACAGATTTATGTGCATTTTCAAGACCATCGGAATATAGCACTGTATGTGACTTTTACTTAACTATCATAATTTGTTTCAAATAATATATTTAGGCTCATCATGGGTCTGTCATCAATTTGATACAGACAGTGTTTACAGATACAAAACGGTTTTAAAAAACAAAATAATAATTATTGTATATTCTACTAACTAAAATATAAATTTGATTTAATTTTAAACTTGATAATGCCAGGTCATTTCATGCTTATTAAATACTTTCCAATGTTTTCATGATTTTTTGCCAATTAACAAATCTGAATACCGAATTTTATAAAAATGAACCCAAAGTTTCATTTATAATTTCTGTAAATAATTTCAGGATTTTATTTTCTAATCTATGATTAAGTTTGTGATATAGTGCGTTAAGTAAAAATATTGCTTCAAGAAGAACTAAGGTAAAAAGAAAAAAAATATTGGCAACACAAAATGTCGAACTAAGTATACTCTGCCGATATATGTCCAAGCAATGTAGCAAAGTTAATAGTGATAACTGCATTTGACATACACGTTTTAAATTTTTAATTTTTTAAATTAATCCAAGTAGCAAAGCCTTCAATATGTCCTCTTTGGATACGACACCAACTGAAGAATCATTCTTGTGCATTAAATGTGAGATAAGGAAAAATGGCAATTATCTATATTTTTCTGTGATACATGTAGCTGTTAATAGATTATTTTTAATAATTTAAATTTTTTAAATTTTTGCTTAAAATTTTGAGCTAAATAAACAATTAAATAAAATATCTAAGCCAACTCGCTGCCTCGTATTGTATTGCAGGACTTTTTTCTAACGGAAAGAGTTTTGACGTTTCATTCCCAGGAGAGAGGAATGTATATACTGACAAGTACATAATAACAACCCATCACTAAATTTGACAGCAGACAAATAGTGTTGTGGGTAATTATATTACATGCAATTACTGTTTTGTACTAATGAGAACAACCTGCCACTCAAATCTGATAGCACATATTTGATATCATGTATAATGAGTCTTAGGAAATTAGCGAATGTCTGTGCGACCTTCACAGATCGAAACAACTACGAACGGACTATGGACCACACCATGAGTTGTGGAATCATGAATGAGTGTAGACCACCAGCTGAGAAATGCCTACACAAATGAGAAGTGAGGGAAACTGACCCCCATTCCTGCTGATGGATTGTCTTAAGTTGTTCTTTGGATTGTTTTTGGTGAAGAAGGAAGATAAGCTGACGGCCGACTCGGCACAGATCTATTTTTTCTTTTTCTCTGAAGTAACTGAATAAGCCGGACATTCCGCCTGTTTTTCAAAGACAGACCCTTGTGATTTCGTTTATGACGCCGTGTGATAATTATGGTCTGCCGCAGACCAGGCCATTTGATTCGACGTGGATTTGAGAACGCTGAAAAATCTCCGACCCTGCAGTGAACTACACTTGTTATTTAATCGCGCACTTGTGATAAAATGTATATTTTTAATTTTTATTTCTTTACATAACAACAATGCAATAGTTATACAATTTATTTGTATAACTTCTGTATATATATATATGTATAGTGTTTGCAAATAGAAATTAAACTTTTGCATGATCCTGACCCTCTTCTTGAAGGTCTAGTATAGGCCGATACGTTACAGTACCGTATTTCGCGTAGACGTAACATTTAAATAGGTCTAGTATAAATAGAGACATTACAGTGTGCAGATAATATGTAGTAGAGCTCGGATTAGAACTCCCTGTGGGGGCGTTGCTTTGCAGTCACTTTTTCGAGTCGATCCTAATGATGCATAAATAAACAGGTTTCTTTTGTTTTATTCCGGAATATAACAAAAGAAAACGAGGAATGATTAGCCCTTAATAGACATTAAAAAATCTATAACCTCCCATATTTCATTCATCGTATTTATAAATATAATTAAATCAACTTTTCCATATTTTTTTACTTTTCTCTGTTAAAAACTCACGGCTTGCAGATAGGACCACGATGATCGCACCAAAAATGTATCCAATTCCACGGTGTTACTAGGAGAATCCAAGACCAAGACAGCAAATACTCAGTGTTTTCTCATTTATTGACAGCTATTGACTTACAGCTAACAACAGAGTAACACTGCGTGCTTTGCTATAAATAAGAAACAGGAGGGAGGCGCGCATGCGCCCTATAAACAAATTAGCAAAACTCGGGATACGGAGAAAAATATTTTTAAAATTTCGGCGGGCCAGAACTAATTGCTATAGATATGTGTGTTGTGTCTATTCCACAAAGTCCGGATATCACTTGAGTATCTACTCTTGAATGGAGGAAAAAGCGGCAGCTTATGTTGTGGTGGTGCACCTGTAGGTAGAAGTCTGATTTGGCCCCGTAAAGAAGCAGGGCCATACCTTCCGAGAATAGTTTTAGAGAGAAATACTCCGCATTTGTATATCGTATGGATTTTATATTTGGTTTGTCATTCTACGGTCATTTTGCGCACTCTTGGGCTAATTAGACTGGGATCTACAGTTTAACGGTGATTCCGAACCAATAACAAACATTTATGCCATTGTCAGGATGGCCAACGCTCTGTCTTTGATACCAAAGGTCAGAGCGTTGGCCATCAAGCAGATGCCGCATGGGAGAAACCCCGGAAAAACTCCCAGCAGGTAGTTTGACTAACGAAGCATGATGATTAACATCCAAAACACCATCGAGCCTCCTCGTGTTTTTGACACAGTGTCTGTAACAAAGCCTCCAACTAATTGAACGTCAGCCCTAATACTCACCAGCTGCTCACGTTGTCCCAGAGCCACAAGTCAGGTGCTATAGATGTATTGCCAAATAGATCAGAGGACCGTAGCTCGCCTCATCCCAAAATTCCCCAGCTTTATACTCATCCCAAAATTCCCTAGTGGTCAATTGAAATTGGAGGTATTGAAAAATAAATAAACTTAACGAGGTGTTGATTTGAAAAGTGCCGAAATCACTTGCTAAAATGATTCTAAAACCAAAGTTTCCTTGAATTGCGACGAGAGTATAATTCGTGTGTCAAAATTAAATTATTGGAAAACAACAATATTTGGTTTGTTTTGTCTTTCTACGGTAATTTTTCGCACGTTTTAGTCTAAATGGACCGAGACCTACAGTTTAAAGTGAATTCCAAACAACTAACAAACAGCCAGGCCAACGCCAGAATTCGAACCTGAAACCTGTGGTGGCGTAAGCGAAGCACCAGGACACGATGCTGAACAGAAAATACGAGAAATAATTGAGGGCATTTTTTTATATTTTTGCTGAATAATTATGCATAAGAAGAGAAATTTCTATTTACAAAAAGAAAAAGTAAATATGAAAAAATCAGTATGCTTGTAATACCCATCAAAACGAATTTCCATTTTTTGAGCCATAACCTCTTGAGTATGAAGAAGAAAAATCAGAACAACTTTTATGCGAGCGAGAGTTAAGCATTCCCAGTGAAGTACGGAATTTACATTCAGATGCTCATATTGAATCGAAATGCACTTGCAAAATAAAAATTTCCTGCCATCAAATTTCAATATAACAGATTTAGGTGCATCTTCAAGACCATCGGCACATAGCACTGTATGTGACTTTTACTTAACTAACATAATTTGCTCCAAATAATATATTTAGGCTCATCATGGGTCTGTCATCAATTTGATCCGTGTTAACAGATGCAAAAAGGTGGTAAAAAACAAAAATAATAATTTTGCATATTCTATTAATTAAAAAATAAAGTTTGATTTAATTTTAAACTTGATAAAGCCAGGTTAATTAATGCTTATTAAATACAATCCAAATTTTTATGATTTTTACCAATTTACAAATTTAAATACAGTATTTTATTAAAATGAACCCAAAATTTCATTTATAAATTCTGTAAATTATTTCAGGATTTTATTTTCTAATCTATGATTGAGTTTGTGATATAGTGCGTTAAGTAAAATATTGCCTCAAAAAGAACTAATGTAAAAAGAAAAAAATATTGGCAACACAAAATGTCGAACTAAGTATACTGTGCCGATATATGTTCAAGCAATATCGTAAAGTTAATAGTGATAACTGCATTTGACATACACGTTTTAAATTTTTAATTTTTTAAATTAATCCGAGTAGCAAAGTCTTTAATATGTCTTCTTCGGATACGACATCAACTGAAGAATCATTCTGGTGCATTAAATGTGGGAGAGAATTCGAATTTGAGAAAGATTTAAAAGAGCATTTCTCCGACCAGCACCAGTGTCGATACTGTGAAAGGACGTTCCCATGTAAGGCTCATGTGAAGAATCATGAGAGAATTCATACTGGAGAGAGACCCTTTGTTTGTGGCACCTGTGGCAGATGTTTCAATCGAAAGTATATATTGAAGGATCATAAGAAAATTCATACAACGGGCGTGAGTTATTTTTGTGAAGAATGCGGTAAATCATTCAAATTCATTCGAGAGAAATATGTTGAAGAGCATAAGGATTTTCATACAGGAGAAAGGCCTTTCTGTTGTGAAAAATGTGGAAGAACATTCTATTACAAGAGTGATCTAAAGAGACATAAAAAAGAACATTCTGAAGAAAAACCTCCCGTTTGTAAAAAGTGTGGAAAAGTATTCAAATACGAGATCAGTTTGAAGGCACATATGCTGTCTTGTGTCACAGGGAAGCCTGGCAAACTCGAAGAAAGCATGTGCTCGTCAGACGATTCATCTGCAACTCCTGAGGACAAACCTAGCACATCTCAAAACTAGTCAAACGTCCCTAGCAGAGTGAAATATCATTAATAACAAAATGAATATAATAATAGAAAACAAAATTGATTGTTCGTTGCGATTTCATATATGTAAAAATGTCTTTCCTTGCTATTGACTCTTACAATATTTTCATCCAGAATAATGAAATTAAAATAAAATAACTTTTACTAAATTGAGCCAAGAATGTTCTAAATGTGTAAGTTAAAATTGTATTAATGCTTGTTCAAGCTTGTAAAATGTGACATCAATCGGAAAGGAAATAATGTTTTTTTAAATAACAGACAAGCATTATGTTTAATGCAGCATAGGTAATGTTTTAAACTGAAAAATAATTTTTAATGTGTTTTTAAGATTTGACTTGAGTTGTTCAACTGTCTGAAATTTTTTACAGTATCATAGTTTTTTATAATGTTTATTTTTAATTTGTACTAGTTAGTATAAATCTAATTTTAGTTCTCAATAAAATTTTAGATTCTGAAAAGTATTTTTGGTTTATTTCGCAGTACATGATTTACTAAGGATAAGTTTGTGTTTTGCAGATGTGTGTTTTGTTGTTGCTTCTTATATCACTTGATCGACAGCAACATCTGAACAAAGTCCATGAAACCATTGATGAGTCATGATAAAGGGTAAAAATTCAGCTTATTTTCGTCTTTTACTTTGTGGCACAAAGACATCTGGTACCCAAAGGGAGAAGTCTGACTTTAACCCACCCAGTTATACTCCGGACACTAGGTAACCATTTTATCGCCTTTTGCGACATGCATAGGTTAGAGTGGGGCTATTCTAACCCGGACCCACAAGGGACATATAGATGTATGTAAATACTTTTATTGATACCAATTTTCTATTAGTGCAAGAAATTCTATTCTGGTCAAACATACTTCAAGTAATGTTTATTAATTACACGTCTACTTATATTATCGTTATTTATCGTACTAATTTTAAAACGAAAGTAAATCTTTTTCCAAACTTCTTTTTACTTTAATTATGTATGTTGCTTCACAATTCTTAAAGCACAGATAACATGTTATAGTTTCCCATTTACCCTAATATTAAATAAAAAATAAGAGATTGTTTCTAAATGTATGAGAATAAAATTACTAGCTCGCAAACAGTAAGTATAAAATTATTTCATTAGCAGCTCTGATTAATTTATAACCACAATTTCATTACAATTGCAATATTTTTACATGCCAAGTTAACTACAGTTTCATGAGTGAAATATTTAATAATTACGTAAGAGTTATTATTGTTAATTATTTTAAAGTTAAATTTATTAAAATGAAGTTATTTACTAGAAAATAATGTCGTTTGCTGCATTAAATATAGTGATTTTAAAATTATGATGTAAATTATTTTATGAATTTAAATGAATAAAAATATTTACATCAGAATAATTTAAAAAAAAATTGCCCAACAAAATAAATTTGTTCGGTAACTAATTTTTGTTAGATTGGTAGATTTCGAATTTTATATAATTTTGTGAAATGTTTTGTTAACTTTCTAATATTTAATCATTATATTTATCTTTAAAAATAAGTCCAGTCATAAAATTTAAATAATTTACAGTCATAATTTTTTATCTACTTTAAGAAGGTATTCAGAAAATGTTTTTCATCAAGTTTTTGTAAATTTGATATCGCATAATAAGTTTGTAACAAAGTGAATTTCTGCAATCCGTGCTTATTTTTTGAAATTATTCTTGCAACATAAAATTAAGGGTGCTATTGCGGGCTATTAATTAATTTGTTAACTTAATTGAATATAATTGTCTATATAAAATATTTATAATTTTTAAAACAATTTATTCACCAAACATAACTACGCTATTTAATTTATAATAGTACTCATGTAAAATTTTATTTTATAGTACAAAGAAAAAGCAATATCAATATAAGTTTATTTTTTAATTAAATTAGTGCATACAAATGAAAAATAAAATGCTGCAGAAAATTGATGGACAAAATATAAAATGGGACATAACCTAGCATACATGGTGAAGGTTTGGTTTGTCGCTCTATGGTCATTTTGTGAAAATATGAGGCTAATTAGACAGGAACCTACAGTTTAACGTGGATTCCGAACCACTCAAAGCATCCATGCCACCGCCTGGATTCGAGCCTAAATGCCAAGTGGAGAACAAAGTTTAAGGTTGAAGAATAAAAATGATTTGTCACCAAATCAGAAATCCTGCGAATGCTTCGTTATATTTGGAGTATCGTATTGGATAAAGTTCACTGTGTATTTTAAAATGTAAACTATCATATTATATTGAAATGCATTATACAACATCTCTAAACCTAATAATGGCGCTCGGTGCCACAGGTTATTTGGATGTGTATAGTGGTTCGGAAATGAAAAGGTCCATGTTTGATGACTCGTTCTTTATAAATAATTTAATATAATATGTCAAGGCATCCAAGACCAAGCTTTTTTTATCATTCAAAAAAAAAAACATGTTCTAATAATTTGGGGTATTTTTTTAAATGAAAATCATTATTTGATGGAATAAATAATTTAAAAATATGTAAATTTTTTTTCATCCAAGTTCTTAATTTGGGGTAGTAATAGAATGCACAATTTATTTAGAAGTTTGGTAGATTGAGGCTGTTCAATTCTTTCCATGACATCAACAGTTGAAAAACGCAGTACCATTTCTTTGTATACGATGCATTGTAGATTACAACAACTCTTTGATAATTCCCACGTTAAGTTAAACATCCCTCAAAGACCAAAAATAATCTTTCCATCAATACTTTTATTTTAAAAGAATTTATCCTAAAA
>BPLQ01000731.1:0-24831 GCA_021605075.1 Caerostris darwini
CTTATGCCAATTTTTTTTCCAATCCTCAATACATGCTAAAAAGTCATCGGTAGGGATGGCCTTCAAACCGCGCGACGATTCAGGTTGAATATCTTCAATAGATTCAAAACTTGGTTCCCGGAGTGGTTTTTTGAGTTTAAGGAATAGCCAGAAGTCGCACGGAGGGAATACGGTGGTTGTGTAACGAAATGGGTTTTCTTTTTGGCGAAAATGTCACGAAGAATCAATGCAGTGTGAGCTGGCGCATTCAGTGTTTTCGGTACCAACCGAGATTTGACGTGTTTGAGGCCCAAAATGGAATTCGCCGATCCTTTTGAAATTCCACATCATCAGCAAGGTCTCTAATTGTAAATTGACGGTTTGCAAGAACAAAATTTTTAATTTTTTAGACGTGAGCTTCGTCGGTTGAGGTTGAGGGTCGACCAGAGGGCTCTTCATCTTCAACTCGTTCTCTGCCTGCTTTGAACTGTTTATACCATTTATTTCCTATATAGGAATGCTCACCGAATGTCTTCGCCATGATCAGTATTTTGGTTTGTGTTAGATTGTTAAAATTTATAGTTTAGAAAGAGCTGCTGAAGAAATTTTATTTTATTCAAGAATGGTATTTTTTTTTCTATCTAACTTCTTTTATTGAACATGAAAATAAAGGGATTATTAAATTTTTCATAATTATTTTAACACTTCCTCAATTCATATCTACACATTCTAATTTTGAATTTGTGTGTCTAATCCTCAGTGTCCTACAGTGCGGGACGGATACTCCAGGAGCAGTCTATTCAGAGGTGGAGGGAAGGGGGAGGCATCTTCTGTTGTGATGGAGTACCGTAGGTATGTCATTGTCTCCGTGTCGCTGGAGAAGGATGGTAGTGCCTTGAGGACTTTTAGGGGAAACTATTTTGCATTTGCTTATTGTATAGGAGAAAACAAGGAAAACGCCCACCAGGTAGTCTGACTAACGAGTGAAGATGCTGAATCATCTCTAATGGAGGGAGAGAAAAAGAGCGAGGCTTCTGTTGTGGTGGAGTACCCGAAGTTTGACTTTGCTTCGAGTCGCTGAAGAAGGAGGGAAGTGACTTCCGACAGGATAACTATTCTGCATTTGCATATCGAATGGGAAAAAAACCCGGTAAACTCCCACCAGATAGTCTGACTAACGAAGGAAGATGCTGAACATCATAAACATCATCTTTTTTGCATTAAATTTGTTATAAACTCTACTTTAAAAAAATTGAAACAAATCATTTAATGGTTCTGCTTCTCAAATTAAATGATTCAAAATAGTAATAGTATTAACGATTTTATTAATTAAAAGACATGATTTCATTGGCAACTACCACTATTTATCCAACTTATCGTAAGAACACATAGTAAATATATAACTTCACTACTTATTGGAATGGGAAAAACTAAAATCTACTTTAAATGAGTTAATTAATTTATAGAGCCAAGATGCTAATAAATACGACACAGAAATTGCTGCATGAGCTCATTACCTGCGAAGGTCGAGCCCCCTCTGCAAATGAGATTTAAATTTCAAACCATTTCCCCTGATACTATTTCTGAAAGTATGAAAGCTCTCCAGGAAAGCGTCGGAAAGTGTTGGAGCTCTGAAGCTCCGCATCCTGACTTGTCTCGTCGCGCGTACATTTTCGCAGGAGATTCTGTCTTGAACGAAAGGGATCTCAGGGCTTCTCACCGTACTCAAGTCCTCGTGGAAACTTGTGTTGGAGAAAAGTGCACGTAAGCACGCATTGGAAGCCGACATTGAATGAACATAATTTATATGCTAATTCAAAGCGCGATACTTAAATTAACATAATTCATATGACTCGCTCTCTATTTCGGTGTTTGAAAACGAATCTGTTCATTAGTGTCTGGGCGGAGAAAAAAAAATTGCGTGAAATCGTTTACGTAGATTTTTTTTCCTAACATTTTTTAAAAAAAAAACCCATATTTTTATGAGCATTTTGAGTTTTATTTGTAAACTTTTAATCATGCATTATATAACGTTTTTAAAACTAAAAAATGTGAGGAATTTTAATATTTGTTGTTCTTATTTGATATCTAAAGCATTTTGGAAAGCTTAAATATTCTTTTTTTTAAAAAATGTGTTTGTGGTTCAATGTGGTTACATTTGCTAATATAACTAATATCAATTTAAAATGTTGTTTATCTTATTGTTAATAAGATAAACAACTTAACTAATATTGAAAGTACATTTAAAAATATTTGTAAATGTAAAATTTATAAGCCCAAAAAAGAAGCTAAACTGAAAAGGCTATTCAAGTTACATATGTAGGTGATAATTCTAACTACTATAAGTACAACCAAGAAACTAGCCAGATATGAGTCAAGTTACATTTCTTCTTCATTGGCGCAACAGCCCCATGGTGTGTCAAAACCGTCTGCTTATTGACAGATTTTGAGACATGAGATGCTTTACTTTTTACGGGGTAGAGTTGTCAGCCTTACACCCAACCCTCTACAGTCATATTAGACCGGGACCTACGGTTTAAAGTGGATTCAGAATCACTACAAACATCCATGGCACCACCGCGACTCGAAACCGAAGGCACCGAGAGCCAGAGTTCTAGTCACTCGGCCATCCTGCCCCAAACTTCACATTAATATTGTAAAAGATTTCATAACGAAAATTCTGTAAATTATTTTTGTTTCGCATTAAGTTTACTTAAAAAAAAAAAAAAAATTGAAACTAATCAATTAATAGCGTAGAGCAACTGCTTCTTAAATTGAATAAAGATGTGTGATTCAAAATAGTAATAATATTTTATCGATAAATATACTTGATTTTATTGAAAAATAGCACTATTTATCCAACTTATCTTAAGACAACTGGGGCCTGATGGCCGAATGGCTAGCGCTCTGGCGTTCGGGTACAAATCCCGGCTTTTCCCATGGGTGTTGTAGTGGTTCGGAATCCACTTTAAGTCGTAAGTCCCGGTCCTAACAGGATCGTAGAGCGCTGCAGGGGCATTGTTACTCCGCGTTCGTGGCTTACCATCAAGTTACACGCGCCCCCCGGGTAATGCAAAGTGAGTAACATCGGTGCAGCCCTTATGGCGAAAGATCGAGGTCTATTTGCCAGCTGACATTAGAAGAAAAAAAAATCTTAAGGCAACTTTACTGCGTATTCGAATGGGCAAAATTAAAATCTACTTTAAGTTGCTTAATTAATTTATAGAGCCAAGACGCTAATAAATGCAACACAGAAATTGCTGCATTAGCTCGTCACCTGAGAAGGTCTTTTAACGAGTACCCTATGCAAATGAGATTTAAATTTCAAACGGTTTTCCCTGACAGTATTTCTGAAGGTATGAAAGCTCCCCGTTAAACCTCCGCTATAAATGTTGGCGCTCTGAAGCTCCACGTCCTGTCTTGCCTCGTCGCGCGTACATTTTCGCACAAGATCCGGTCTCGAACGAAAGGGGTCGCAGGGCTTCTGCACCGTCTTAGAGTCCTTGTACAAGATTGTTTGGAGAAAAGTGCACGTAGGCACGCATCTGAAGCCGAGATTGAATGAAGATAATTTATATGCAAATTCAAAGCACGATACTTAAATTAACATAATTCATATGACTTGCTCTCTATTTGGGTGTTTGAAAACGAATTTCCTCATATGTTCACGGGCGAAGAAAAAAATTAATTTTGTATAGCTTTTAAAAAAAAAATGTTGACTAGCGTAATTGTTTGAATAGCGTTTTTGTAACATTGTATTCTTCTTCTAAAGCAGAGGGCAAACACTTAGACAGCTTGGTCTTGGATGCCTTAAGGCAAGCTCTGCACAAACGTTACTCACTTTGCATTACCCAGAGGGCGCGTGTAACTTGAAGATAAGCCACGGAGTAACAATGCCCCCGCAACGCTCTATGATCGTATTAGACCGGGACCAACGGTTTAAAGTGGATTCCGAACCACTACAACATCCATGGCACCGCCGGGACTCAAACCCGAAATCTGTGGTACCGAGCGTCAGAGCGCTAGCTACTCGGTCATTCAGGCCCTTGTAACATTGTATAAAAACATATTTTTATGAGTAGGAAATTGCTTAATTAGCTTTTTTTTGTAATATTTTAGGAAAAAACCTCCATATTTTTATGAGTATTTTGAGTTTTATTTGTAAACTTTTAATCATTCCTTGTAAAACAAAAACAAAAAGTGCGAAATATGTTAATATATCTTGTCTTTATCAAATATCTAAAACGCGTGGAAAGTTTAAATACTTAAAAATGTGTTTGTGGATCAATGTAGTTACATATGACAATATAAATTCTTCTTCTTCACTGTTACAACAGTCCTATGGTGGGCTACTGGCAGATTTCGAGACAGGAGATGCTTTCTTTTTACGGGGTAGGGTTGTCAACCTTACGCTCAACGCTCTGCAATCATATTAGACCGGAACTTGCGGTGTAAAGTAGATTCTGAACAACTACAAATATCTATGCCACCCCGGGACTTGAACCCGAAGTTTGTGGCACCTTAATATTGTAAAATATTCCATAAAGAAAATTCTATATCTTTTTTTGCATTGAATTTATTATAAATTATACTTTTTAAAAAATTTTTGAAAGAAATCAATTAATAGTTAAGAGCAACTGCTTCTTAAATTAAATAAAGACGTGTGATTCAAAATAGTAATAATATTACCGAATTTATCAATTAATAAACTTGCTTTTATTGGAAAATAGCACTATTTATCCTCCTTATCTTAAAAACATAACGGAAATATGGGAAATATATCTAAATTCGAAAAATTAAAATCTACTTTAAATTACTTAATTAATTTATAGAGCCAAGATGCTAATAAATACGACACAGAAATTGCTGCATTAGCTCGTTAACTGCGAAGGTCTTTCAACGAGCCCCCTATGCAAATGAGATTTAAATTTCAAACGATTTTCCCTGCCACTATTTCTGAAAGTGTGAAAGCTCTCCGTGAAAGCGCCGCGAAGAGCTCTGAAGCTCCGCGTCCAGTCCTGACTTTTCGCAGAAGATCCGGTCTCGAACGAAAGGGATTGCAGGGCTTCTGCACCGTTTTCAAGTCCTTGCAGAAACTTGTTTGGAGAAAAGTGCACGTAAGCACGCATCTGAAGCCGATATGGAATGAAGATAATTTATATGCTAATTCAAAGAGCCATACTTAAATCAGCATAATTGATAGGACTTGCTCTCCATTTAGGTGTTTGAAAACGAATTTTCCCCTAAGTGCATGAGTGGAGAAAAAAATAATTTTTGCGTGAAATTGTTTGAATAGGTTTCTTTTGTAACATTATACATACAAAAACAACATATTTTTATGAATATTTTGAGTTTTATTTGTAAAATGTTTTAAAACTAAAAAATGTGAGAAATATTTTAATATTTGTTGTCCTTATCTAATATCTAAAGCATTTTAGAAAGCTTAAATATTCCTTTTTAAATTTTTTTTTGTGTATCAATGTGGTTACATTTGTCAATATAACCATTCATCTGTTTCATTGGCGCAACAGCCCCATGGTCGGCCAAGGCCGCCTGCTAGCTGATTTCGAGACAGGAGATGTTTTCTTTTTACAGGGTAGGGTTATCAGCCCTACGCTCAACTCTCTACTGTCATATTAGTTGATTTATGGTTTAAAGTGGATTCGGAACCCCTACAAACATTCATGACACTGGAGGAGGAGATTCGAACCCGAAGGCAAGGAGCGCCAGAGCTCTAGTCACTCGGCCCTCATGCTCCAAACTTCACACGTTAAACTGTAAGACCCTGTCTAATTAGTCTAAAGCGTGCCCAAAATGACTGTACAGCACAAACCAAGCTAAACTTCTCATTAATATTGTAAAATATTCCATAAACAAAATTCTATATATTCATTTTTTTTTGCTTTAATATAAAGTCTCCTTTTTAAAAAAAAAAAAAAAAAAAAAAAAAAAATACTTTAATAGTAATTCCTTAAATTAAATAAAGATGTGTGATTTAAAATGGTAATAATATTTTAATCAATTAATATAACAGGTGGGTTGAAAAGTTAGTAGGCTGACACATAGTATTAAATCCATATGAGTTTTGGTTAGCCCTAATCTTCAAAGGACACTGTATAAATTTGACAGCTGTTGCACTATTAGTATGTGAGTTATAGAATTTTTAGTGAAGTTATAGCATTTCTAGTGTTCATCACTTGCAGTCCACTCGGCTGACTGTCGATTGGATTCCGGTGTGAAATGATGGAGCCATGTTTCATCCATTGTCACATATCGACGCAAAAATTCGGGTTTATTAAGATTGAACAGCTCCAAACACTGCATCAATTCGTTGTTGTTTTGGGTCGATTGTGAGCTCGCGCGGCACCCGCTTTGAACAGAGCTTTCGCATATCTAAATATTTATTCACGATATGTCCAACACTTTCCTTTGATATCTTTAGGGTCTCAGCTATCTCAACCAACTTCATTTTACGGTTATCAGAAATTATTTTGTGGACTTTTTTGATGTTTTCGTCGGTAACAGCCTCTTTGGGGGCGTCCACTGAGTGCATCGTCCTCGGTGCTCATTTCGCCTCGTTTAAATTTAGCAAACCCCTTCCTGCTGCAAAGTCCGAATAATGTTTATCAAGCAAATCCTTGGCTTCAATAGTATTTTTTTTTGGCCAAAAAGCCATGCTTTATTAACACACGAAATTCCTTTTCATTCCTTTTTTCAAACTAACAAAAGTTGCTTCACTAAAAATGCTATAACTCACATACTAATAGTGCAACAGCTGTCAAATTTATAGTGTCTTTTAAAGGTTAGGCTAACTAAAAATCATATGAATTTAATACTAATAGCGCCATCTATGTGTCAGCCTATGTACTTGTCAGCCCCCTTGTTACTTGATTTTATTGAAATATAGCACTAGTTATCCAACTTATCTTAAGAACATAACTTAAATATACAACTTTACTGAAAATTAAAATCTACTTTAAATGAGTTAATTAATTTATTGAGCCAAGACGCTAATAAACACAACACAGAGACTGCTGCATTAGCTCGTCACCTGAGAAGGTCTATTAACGAGCACCCTATACAATTGAGATTTAAATTTCAAACGACTTTCCCTGACAATATCTCTGAAAACTATGAAAGCTCTCCGTGTTGGTGCTCCCTGTGCACATTTTCGCACAAGATCCGGTTTCGAACGAAAGGGATCGCAGGGCTTCTGCACCGTCTTAGAGTCCTCGTAGAAACTTGTTTCGAGAAAAGTGCACGTAAGCACGCATATGAAGCCAAGATTGAATGAATATAATTTATATGCTAATTCAAAGCGCGATACTTAAATCAACATAATTCATATGACTTGCTCTCTCTGTTTAGGTGTTTGAAAACGAATTTCCTCATATGTGCATGGGGAAAGGAGAAAATAATTTTTGTATAGCTTTTAAAAAAAAAATGTTGACAAGCGTAATTGTTTGAATTGCCTTTTTTGCAGCATTGCATGAAAAAAAAAATAATATGTTTAGGCTTAATGAAATTGTTTGTATAGCGTTTTTTTTTGTAATCTAATATATAAAATTCTCGTGTCACAGTGTTTGTTGCCAAACTGCTCCGAAACGGCTCGACCGATTCTTATGAAAATTTTTGTGCATATTTGGTAGGTCTGCGAATCGGTCGTAATCTATTTTTTAAACCCCTAAGTGATAAGGGGGGTCCACCCCTAAATATTTTTAAAATTTCTTTGGCAGACCAATGTAGTGGCAACAGTGTAGTGTTTTTTTTTTTTCGAACAATATAATGACTATTTTAGATGGCGCCGTGTCTCGATGCCTGTACTACATAACCGTAAAATTCTCATGTTCTGAATATTATTGTTTTATGTACTACTTTAAATTTTGTGAAAATTATAATGTATGAAATTTATATTATTTCTATGCGAAATAAATCAAATGTATGTAAGTATTACCTGATTTGATTATCAATATTTTTTTATTTTCTAAGTTTGAATTTGAATTGGAATAAAATATATGGAATGAAAAGTTGTGAATCAAAACATTGAACTTTTCTATGCTTAAAGTTTGTCAACATGTGTTTTATTTGATTAAGAATTCTAAAATGAAATGTGATCTGCAAGATAATATAATATAGACAATATAATTTTAAAGAAATATGATGAATTTTAAGCATTTTTGAAAAGTGTCAAAATGAAGTAAACTCTGCAATTATTTGATATAATGATAACATTAAAATTTTATAAAAGGTATTATAATAGTTGCAAGTTGAAAATCAAGGACATTTTTTTTTAAAAACTTTTGTTATTTGAAAAACAAAGAATTTGAGTTATAAATTTGAGTGATTTGAATATTGTCGAAGAAAAATTGATAAATGGTACTTTTAAATTGGAAGTTATTTAAAGAAAACAAAACAAATAAATAAGTTTTTATATTAATAAAGGAGAATTTAAAGCTCAATAACATTTTTATGTATGTACATTTGTTTTTATTTACATTTAGAAGTTGGTTTTAATTATTTCTTATTTGAATTTTTATGCATTTTGTGTTCCTTCAAAACATCATAATACCCATATATTTTTATTTAAATGCTTTGAAACTTCATGTAAAAGTTTTCTTTAAATGTATGAAAGGAATAGAATAGAACATGGAAATTAACCTAAATTCATAAATTATTTTTATTTCAGTTTTTAAACTAAGAATTTTTGTAAATATGTAAAAAAAGTTTGTGTCGACAAACTTTAAGCATACAAAAATGTATAAATAATTAAGATATAAATTTGAAAACAGTATATTACCTACATAAGGATATTCCCAGCATAAAAATACTTGCAAAGGAAAAAAACTATTCATGTTTTATTTATTTTTGAATTATCAAGTTTTGCAACAATATCACATTTTTGCAATGTTTATCCATATTTTAAAGAATAAATTGTATAAAAAATAGTTAAAGTTGATATTTTTATGTGAAATTCAAAGGTTTTGAATATATTTAATCAAAACACTTGAAAAAGGCTAAATATTTTAAATCCAGGTCATTTCATATTAAAAGCCTTTGCAAATAGGAGGAAGTTGTAAAAAAAAAATTTTGTCAAGCAAATTTTAACTTTTTCAAAACAAAGCTCAGAAAATATTTAGAGCTTTAAGAAAAAATAAAACTATATTTTTTAATAAATAAGACTATGAACTTGATAATTCAATGGCATTTTTAATATATTTACAACATTTTTAAAAGTAATATCTCTAATTAAAAGTTGTTTTTAGCTTTTCTCAGAATGAATTTTTATGCTTTTTGTTTTCATGTGAAGCACCATAACACAAGTAATTTTGATCCAAATGTTACAAAACTTTGTATTTATGTTTTTCATAAATGTTTACAGGTAATAAAACTCTGAAATGATTATAGCTACATAAATATTTTTTATTTTAATTGTTAAGCTTGGAATTACATGCAAATTTTGAAAGAATTTTGTGTCGACAGCATTTAAACTAGCACAAAATAATAAAGATATAAATTTACCAGAGATCCATTCCCTGTAATATGTTAGTACAAACAAATACAAACTTAGAAATTTAAAAATATTGACTTGATTTTGAGTTATCATGTTTTGTAACAGTATCAAGTTTTGGCCATTTTTACCCTTATTTTAGCTTATAAAAATAAAAAAATAAAAAATAATAATAATAATGAAATTTTTTTATGTGAAATCATTAGTTTTTAGATACATTCAATCCAAAAATGTGTACAAAGATAAAAAATTTCAAAAAAATTCATTCGAACGTGTTCGTGTACCTTAAACAATCGTTTACATTTTATTGTGAATTTTTTTTTTAAGTCATTTATTATTATATCTCGATTTTATTTTAATTGTATTGTATTTTTTCAATTATCATTTTCAGTAAAATGCCACCAAAAAAATCTAACCTCAACAATACCCGTAGGCGTGAGGTACGACGTAGACGTGCTGAGAGGGCCCTCATGTCAACAAATCAAACCACGACAGCAAACGATAACAATACCAATTATAGTATCTAATAATTGAACGAAATACAAAAAAGCCACAGCAACGCGTGGCCGGGTCTTCTAGTATTGTATAAAAAACATATTTCTATGAGTGGCGAAATTGTTTGAAAAGCTTTTTTTGTAACATTATATAAAAAAACCCCATCTTTTATGAGTATTTTGAGTTTTATTTGCAAACTTTTAATCGTGCACTGTAAAACTTTTTAAAACTTAGAAAAAAAAAAAAAAAAAAAAAAAAGTGAAATATTTTAATATTTCTAGTTGTTACGTCGAAACCCAGGTTCCCCTGCTTAGGGGAGGTCAACGCCCAATGTCCAGAAAAACATCCTGTTTGTGGGGGTGTCTGGTAGGGGGTGAGGGCCAGGGAGAGAAAGAAGGAATGTAGGTAAAACGAGTTGAAACTTAGCGACCAAAGAGAATGGTTGTGTGGCAGTACATCTCCGAGCTTGATGGCTGCATAAATAAGAGAGTTGAACTTCTGTAACCAACGAGAAAGGTTGCGTGTGGCAGTCCATCTTCGAGATTGATGGCTGCCTAAATAAAGGAGATTAATTAATTACAGTCCATTATCATTATTATCATTATCTGTGTATGTGTCATTATTGGAGTTCGAACTTATGTCATTATTGGAGCTATCGAACACTAGTCCTTATCAAATATCTAAGACATATGGAAAATTTAAATATTTCTCTTTTAAAAATGTGTTTGTAGATCAATCGGGTTCCATTTGCCAGTATAACCAATACCAATTTAATGTTGTTTAGATTATCGTTAAACATCGTTAATGAGATAAATAATATTAAAAGTTGATTTTAACAGTTCTGCAAATGTAAAATTTATAAATAAATCCGAAAAGTGCTATTCAGGTTACATATGCAGGTGGTAATTGTAACTTTAAGACGCCACTAATCCCGGACTTCAACTGCCCTAGAAAGTTGACATCAGTTATTAGCAGACTCAGAACTAATCGTTACAGAGGGATGAAGATTCTCCCAGACAAGACCAGGGAATACATCCCCTGCAGAAATTGCCCCAACGCTTTCCTAACACCTAAGCACATTCTAGAGTGCCCAGCACTCACTTCCCATGTTTTGCAATTGGGTAGGGTGCCAATCGAGGCCAACTTAAGAGAAGTCCTATATAGTGAAGCGGCGACATTTCCAGCGGCCGCTATCGTGAAGACTTTTGACTTGATCTAACTTTATTAATAATATTTTAAATCCATGGACACGATAACAACAAAAACAATTGTAAATACTATAAGTTTAGCTACTTGGCCGCTTAATATATTAAAGCTTTCTTATAGAACATTTTTATTTTTCGATAGCTATTTATTTTTTTTTCTTTCTAATGCAGCTGGTAAACACTTAGACAACTTGGTCTTGGATGCCTTAAGGCAAGCGCTGCACAGACGTTACTCACTTTGCATTACCCAGGGGGCGCGTAAAAGTTGAAATAAGCCACGGACGCGGAGTAACATTGCCCCCGTAACGCTCTACGATCCTATTAGACCGGGACCTACGGTTTAAAGTTGATTCCGAACCACTACAAACATCCATGGCACCGCCGGGACTCAAACCCGAAACCTGTAGTACCGAGCGCCAGAACGCTAGCCACTCGTCCATTCAGGATCTTCCATTTTTTTTTGTATTTCATTATTTTTAATTGCTTTTGAATGATGAAATTGTAAACATATTTTAGATAATATTATATATATATATACCGAACGATGATGAATTTCTTTTTGGATTTTTTTATAATATATTATTAGATGACGAATGTGTCATCTTAAAGAGGATTATTCTTAACGCAGTGCATATTTTACAGATGGATCAACAGATAAATTTTTTCCTGCATAAATTTATAACCATCTTTTCAAAAATGAATTTAAGAAAATTAATTAATAAATAAGTGTGAAAAAATTAATATATTCTATACTACATTTGTTTTTTTAACTTTTTTAAAGTATTCTTATAATCCTTTTATAATTATAAGCAAGTCTTTTATTATTATTATTTTAACTAATAAACTTGTTCACTGTGATTTAAAAATTTCTTATAAAACTTTTCTAATAATAATATACTCTTAAATGAAAGTATTAAAAAAAGAAATTAAATCAAAATTGCGTTTTATTTATTATTTTAATCCCGCTTATTGAATTAATTTATGCGTTTATTATTTTAATCCAGTGTGACTTTTTCTTTTCATATATTTAGAAAGATTTAATAAAAATAAAGTGGCAGTGCATAATTTTAGTTGAAGAGTTATTTATTATTTAACAATAACTTTTTTGCAATGTGAAAGCAGTAATAGTAGAATATAATAAAAGAGAAGAATTAAATAAAAAGAGTATTATCAAAGAAGGGGGGGGGCATGTTGGCTGAGTGGCTAGCGCTCTGATGCTTGGTACGACAGGGTTCGAGTCCCAGCTGTGCCATGGATGTTTGTAGTGGTTCAGAATCCCCTTTAAACCGTAGCTCCCGGTCTAATAGGATCGAAGAGCGTTGTGGAGATAGTATTACTCGCGTCTGTAGCATATCTTCAAGCCCCCTGGGTAATGCTAAATGAGTAACACCGCTGAAGACCCTTCTAATGGCATAAATATTAGCTGTGTCTGTATTGTCAGCTGCATTAGAATAACAACATTCTAAGTTCCATAACAATGTTTCAAATAAATTAGTTCAAAACGAAGTCTTTTCCCACATTATAAAGAGCGAAAAGGGGCTTCCATTCGAAAGCTCTACAGTATAGATTTGGTATGCCCGGCATGCGGCTTGATTATTTAGGCAATCGTACCACTGCTTCTCTAGGCTGTATATACACATTTAGTAAAAACGTGTAAATACTAAAGGAGGGATATAAAAGAGTAAAGCGTATATATACATGTACTTACATGCATATATGCCCGATTCATGGCTCAATGGCAACGCGCGTCGCTGGTGAGCATAAAGGCTCGTTCCCACCAAGGCGAGAGACGTGAAGAGGCAAGCGACAAAATTTTTTCGACCCCTTCACAGCGAAACGTCAGAAATAACATTACACCTAGTGAAAAACCGCTTCGAGTTGAAAGTTGGGCAACTCCAAGCGGCGAACTGCAACCCGGTTTCAGGCTACCGCGGTGAGGCTAGTGATTGGTCAAATTTTTTCGCTTGCATCTTGTTGCCTTGGTGAGTACGAGCCTTTAGGGTGGAGATGACATTTGGGATGTCCAGCATCTTGCCTCGTTAGTTGGACTACCTGGTGGGAGTTTCTGGGTTTTCTACCATACTATAAGCAAATGCGAGGTAGTTTCCCGTTAAAAGTCTCCCGGAAGACATTACTCTCCTTCGACTCAGAGCCAAGTCAGACTTCTACCTACGGGTACTCCATCACAACAGAAGCTGCCCCTGTATTTTTCCACCATCCGCACAGGTTCTTAGACTTGATCTAATGTGTCTACCAAATGAGATAAGAAAAAAAAGACATGCATATAATTTATATTTTTTGAGTTCTTTTATTTGGTGTATCGTTACATGTAAAAACAATGAATTGAAAATACCATTAAAAAAACCAAAACAGTCTTTGAATATCCTATTAATAATTAAACTATTGTCAATTTTAAATTTTTTTGAAAATAAAATCACATGCACATTGACTTAAAGCTCGAGCAAACAATTCATTTTAGATGTCCAATGAATTGCAAATGTAACAAAGTAATAAGTTGAAACACTAATAAATTTAAAAAGAAAGAAAGATATTAAACAAATTAAAAAAATTTTGCATGAATACATTCAGATCAAACGAAAGGAAAAAAAATATGAAGAAAGTTTTCAATTAGTGTAAAAGTAGTGTTAAAAAGAAGGAATGAAAGTGAAAAAGATTATTTGAAATGGTGACGTACAGCGAATGATTAATGAAAAGGAACTGAAATTGAAGATTTGCTTGATTGTAATGAAGTAGACTCAATGTTTGGGAAGTGAAGACTACTTATGGGTTATGTCTATAAAGTATTAATTGAAAGGTAAAAGTAAGTAATTTTCAGTAATTATAACTGAGAAAATTATTAAAGTATGATTAACATTAAAATAATTCTTCTAATTCATTTTTTTTCTTCTTATTTCAGTAAAAAAATTACAACTTTGTTGTAAAATTATAATTACATCAATTTTCTTCTGCGTTTTCACTAAAATTGAAATATTTTTTTTTTATCTGATTTTTATTTCTTTCGTTATTTAATTTAAAAAATAGCTTACCATATTTTATTTTTCTTCTTTATTATATTTGTTAAAAAGAGATTTAATGTTCAGTGGTACAATGGCAGCATGGGCCTTCTGGTGAGCATTAGGGCTGAGGTTCAATTCGCTGGCGGCTTTGTTGTAGACACTGTTTAAAAAAAACGAGGACACTCGATGACATTTGGGATGTTCTGCATCTTGCCTCATTATTCAGACTACGTGGTGGGAGTGTTTCGGGTTTTCTCCCATACGATGTGCATACAAATGCGGCGTAGTTTCCCCTAAAAGTCCTCCCAGAAGGAACTGCCCTTTTTCTTCTACATCACAGAGCCAATTCAGGCTTCTACCTACAATTGCAACAGAAGCTGTACACTTTTCGTCCATCCATGAGTAAATTAATCATGGGGTGTCGGACACTGATGATTAGACATATATACATTTAACGATATGTTCCTTTTTTAATTTTCGAAATGTATTTGGTTAATTAAAAATATTATGGTCAATAATAAAAAAATAATTGCAAATACAAAATTAAAAAATATTACACTTAAAAATGAGAGAGAGAGAGAAATGTTCAGAAATTCAATTCAATTCATATTATATATTACAAATGTCAAGAAAATCAAATTTTCCTGAAAATTGATTAGATGGATTCTAATAAAGAAATTTTGAATAGAATAGTAAATCCGTTGAGAATTTTAATTTGACACGAATTGTATGTAAATCGTCTATAAATTCAATAACTCTAGAAAACTAGAAATCCTTTGAAATGTCATCCTACTGTCCTATCCTACTAATGAAATCCTACTGTCATGCTCTGAGTGACAGTCTCATTTCAGAAACGCATAAACCAGTTTATGTATTTCAGTTATAAAACAGTTGTTAATGATGTTAATGCCGAGATGTTATAAAACATCTCGGCAGAAAACGAAACATTAATGAGAAAGACGAATACTGAAGATCAATATTTTTGAAATTAAATTGTGTTAAAAGGTAACATACAGGCAAGGTATATGAAGATAAAGAGCAAAAAGATAGATAAAATTAACATTAAAATTTAATGTAGAACAGAAGTTTAAAAAACATTTATTGTCTTTCATAATACAGAGCACATAGTGCGGCAAGACAAGGATGGCAAATAAATTAGTGGAAGGAAAGAGAAGTTGAGCGGAAGTGAACGACGGGTATTGAAGCAGATTCTAATGCAATTGTAATGTCTAAAAAGAAAACTGCATCTAAATTAATCGCAGAGTTCAATCAGCATTTGGATTCTCCAGCGTCAATCATTACATTTAGGAGACATCTTCATAAACAAGACATTTACGGCAGGACAGCAATTTCCAAGTCATCTAGCACATCTGTTAATATCAAACGGCGTCTACAGTGGTGCCACAACCCCAAAACTGTCGATTGTTAAGTGGAAGTCAATTATAGGGTCAGACGAATCGTCTTTCCTCCACAACAGGACTGGTGCACGTTTGGGGGATACCTGCACAAACGTATGACCATGAATGTCTCCTTCCAATGCCAAGCATGGAGGTTGATCTGTCATGGTATGGGCAGACATTTCGTGGTTTTCTGCTGTTCCAATCGTAACTCTAAAAGGAAGGATCACTGGGGAGAAATATACAGAAATTTTAGCTGACCAGGTCTATCCTGTGATGCAAACTTTGTTTTCTGCATGAGGTGGAATTTTCCAGGATGATAATGCTCTTATTCATGCAGATGGAGCTATCCAATCATGCCTTGTTGAACACGAGGATGAAGTGAAACATCTACCTAGACCAGCACAGTCCCCAGACCACAAGATCCTCGAACTGTTATGATCCATTTTAGAGCGATCTATCCGGAATCGATATCCCCCACCGGAATCTCTCCCTAAAATTTCACAATATCTCAAAGAAGAATGGTTCAACATTCCTCTAAGCAACATTCAGAACATCGATTCCCAGGCGAATACAAGCTACATTACATGCCGACTGTCCTATACCATATTATTAAAGGATTCCTTATAACTCTAGGGTGTTTCCGTTATTTTGATAATCACCTATATAAAAATACGATATACATATATAGATATACATATACATATACATACTGTATATATATATATATATACACACACTCCAGTCCCATTAATGTGACCACCACCTACTTTTGACGTCAACGTGAAATAACCAATCACAAAAGGCAGGTGGAAGCTCATTGCAGTGGAGTGTATATAAAGAATTCCACTTAATACCACTTAATACCACATTCCACAGTCCATTTAAAGCCAGAATATACAAGAGTGTATATTCTGGCTTTTGTCAGGTGGCCACATTAATGTGACCGGACTGTGTATATATATATATATATATATGGCCAGGGAGTTGTGATAATTTCGCTACACGTAACTGATTATGCGATTCTTAGAAAATCATTCAAATGGTATAACGAAACCATCATAGCATTCGTCGTATTAAAAACCCTAACGTACCACACATTCAAACCATATCAAAGAAAAGAAAGAACGAAGTTACTAAAGATGAGTGCCACTATATTATATATTATATAGGGGCTAACATCTGGAGCCCTATGTTCCACAGACATGCTACAACGGAGGGGAGGGGGGGAGAAGGGAGATTCTTTCCGGGCCATTGCCTTTCGGGAGAACTTTTAAAGATAACTACTATGCATTTACGGGTTGTGTGAGAACAAAACATAAAAAATTTTCACACGATTTACTGTGAGATGATTTACATGCATTGACACAATCGCTGTAAATCTCCTCGTTTTTGATCATAATTATATTGAGTTGTATTATTTTCACTTTTTAGTATGATCATACATTAGAATTTCCTGATAAACTAATTTTAATACAAAAACATACGCGTCAATTATAAAAATTGCAAATTTTCAGCTAATCGTTCAAAATCAATACTTAAACCCAGACAATGGTGGTGTAAATATTAACGGACAAAAAAATAAAATTTATATTTTAAAACTACTCACTTATATCAATTATTAAATTAAGAATAATTAATCAATATTTTCACCGTATGTTTCAGTGTTGAGATTAATGTTTTTAATCAATGCTACAGAAAATTACCCAATTAACTCAACTAATCAGAGAAAAGCTCAACTGATTGTATAATCATAAAACCCTTATCAAAGTCATAAAACATTAAAATGTGCTTAATTCAATAGAATATTTTACTAAAATAATTACATATTTAACATTTAACTAAGTTATGTTAAAATCACATTTAATTATCAGTACTCTATTGATTTATAATTACAAAACATAACCACATACTACACCAAAGCACCTCATTAAAACTAAAATTGATTTACACTTAAAGGATCAATAATTTTTATTTACCGTACGACAGTAAAAGCGAACGCTGTTAAATTAAAGCTTGTTTGCTTTATAAATTATTTAACAAAAAAGATAAAAATCGCTCTGAAGGGAAACCTTATCAGTCCCTTTTTAGTAGCCGGTGAAGCATCTTATCAT
Source organism: Caerostris darwini (assembly GCA_021605075.1). Taxonomy (NCBI): domain Eukaryota; kingdom Metazoa; phylum Arthropoda; class Arachnida; order Araneae; family Araneidae; genus Caerostris; species Caerostris darwini. The sequence continues at coordinate 17,716 of BPLQ01000731.1, forward strand.
GATGAGCATAATAGGATTTATTTATTATCACCGTAAAAAGCGGAATTAATTAATACAAGATGGTGCATTGTTAAAAAGTTACAGGTATTGATTTTTACGACCGGCGAATAAGGGATGGCGGTACAAAGAAATTTAACCGCGAAATTATCTATATTTCACAGAGGAAATAAAAGTATGACATCCCTTGTCACAAGGCTAAAATTGTGTTGGAGTGGTTCCAGGAACATGATGCTGAATTCCAGTTAATGTCCTGGCTGCCTAACTCACCGGATCCCAATCCGATAGAACACATTTGGGATGTCCTGGGACGGCAGCTCAGAGTTCAAAGACGACCAATTCGCAATATCTCGGATTTACGTGACCATTGCTTAAACATCTGGTACAATCTGTCTCCGGCCATCTACCAAGGACTTGTGGCATCCATGCCAAGGCGGGTTGAAGCTGTGTTGCGCGCCAAAGGTGGGCCAAATCGTTATTGACAGGTGGTCATAATGTTTTGGCTCTTGAGTGTATATAAAAAATTCCATCAAATGCAATAATTATAAATAAAAAAAATAATTCAAAAAGAAAATAACGGATGGCTGTCAAAACAACATGCAAATTAAAGAGAAATGCAAGAAATGGCAGTTTCATGTTATATCATCCCGTTAGCCCTAATTACCAAAGGGCAAATTTGCAACTAATCTTTCGAAATCAATTTTTAAACTCAGACAATGATGGTGTAAATATTAATGGACATGAAAATAAAATTCAAAATTGAAATTTTAAAACTGCTCACTGTATGCTTTAGTGTTGAGCTTTATTTTTTTAATCAATTTTACAGAAAAGGACACAATTGATTGCACTCATCAGAGAAAAGCACAACGGATTGTATAATCATAAAACCCTTATCAAAGTCATAAATGTCCTTAATTAAATAAAAATTGTCACTAAAATAATTACATATTTAACATTTAAATAAGAGAAGCGAAATTATAATGTTATTAGAGAATGAATTCTAATGTTATTAGCGAATGAGTTAATTAGTTAGTACCACACAATTAGTTAGTATTACAATTGTTTTATAGTTACTTATGAAGTTTCAAGATATCTTATATTTCACTTATACAAGAATAACCCCGAGGGAAGGAAAGGCTTATTGCCTACTAGAAGAATATTTAGTAGTGATTATCCCATATGTGCTTTTAAAAAGGTGGGAAAAATAAACTCCCATTCGGTTTCCTGCTTATCAATAGAAATACCTCCCACCTGTTGTTTAAAAGCAGTGACTTTAAGGTAGTAATACAGCGGGAATACGCACATTGCGAATATGCCATGATTAGAACTTTACCGCTATACATTTTATAAATCAATGAGCCTTGTGTTCGCCATTTGTAATTTCTAATATTTTTTGAAATACACTTTTTTCCTGCTGTTATACAGATGGCTGAGTTAAACTCATTATTCCGATTTGAACCGATATAGTGAATCTGAGCCAATATAGTGAATCTGAGCCAATATAGTGAGTAGCCCTTATGTGCTTGTAATAAGGTAAAAAAAAACTTTCACTAGTTAGCCTGGTTATCAATGCTAGTACCTCGCATGTGTTTCCTGAAAGCAGTGATTGTAAGGTAGTGAACAGAATATGAACATTACCATTATTGTAAGATTAGAACTATATCGCTAAACATTTTATAAATCAGAGATTCTTGTGTTCGTCATTTGTAATTTCTAATATTGGTTGAATTCATATTTTCCCTATTGTTATAGAGATCGTTGAATTAGTTAATTTTCTATTAAATGTAAAATATTTTCCCGCTGTCATACAGATCGCAGTGTTAAGCACATTAATCCGATCTGACGCTAAGATCTTGAATCTTTAGACGGGATTATCACATGATATGTCATCCTTGGAATTGTTTGTTCTAAATTTCTCAAGCACCGATAGGAATATAATGCAGTAAGTTCCTTAGATCACTCTGGATATTGCAAAATTTGCTACATATATGCCATAATAGCGGCGAACTACTTTATTTCTAGTGCCTGGCATTTAGCAACATCATAAATATGTAAATGAATAACATTTTAAAAACTCAGATATCCACTTAAGAACATCTCTTAATATTTGACATCAAGGTTTTTAAATACAAACGAATCATTCACCTGGATAAATTAGTGACAAGTTATTAAATTCCCTATTTCTACATTGTCGGTCGTTTCCTTTTTCTGGATAGAGATAGATAAAGTGACGTTGGCGGTAAAGATGTTCGCTGTTTATGGCCCCGTAAATCAGAGTTAAGTGATGGTTGAGAGCGATTTGAACCACCTATGAAGGGTTGGTGGAAATGGAGGGAGTTTCCTGCAGCACAGGTGTGGAAAGTAGTGACGATGGAGTCATTACAGTAAATTTCTCTTAGAGGGAAAAATGTTCCGCGGGTGTAATGGTCGTGAAAGAAGAAACGAGTTTGAGTTCGTTGTAAAGTTTTAAGCTGTTATAGAGCGAGGGTGTTAAGAGCACGGAATGCTGAAGAGTCGTTTGCAGAAGTTGGTTTTGTGTTTCGTGTCGTGAGGGTCCTTGTGGCGGCTGGAAATGGTGTGGGAATTTAAGTGGAGTTGAATAATCTTTTGAAACAATTTAAATGGGTAAAAAGTTGCTGCAGTTGTAGGCTTTCAGAAGGTTCAAACTGCTATATATTGCAATATATATGAATGATTTTATAAGTAGTTAATTACACCTTTCAGTAACATCCTTTTTTTATTGATAAACATGCAGTTATTTCGTTGTTAATATTAGCTCATATTTCACTTATACAAGACTAACCATCCCAAGGAATAAAATACCTTATTGCTTATTGGAGAATATTTAGAATTGATTATCTTTTATGTGCTTGCAATAAGGTGGAACCTCCTTGCCACCAATAAAAATTCCCACTATTTAGACTGCTTATTAATGCTAGTATCTCATCATTGTTGTTTGAAAGCAGTGACTGTAAGGTACAGCGGGAATACGTATATTGCCCTCATGCCAAGATTATAACATTTGGTATAATTAGCATTTAGACTTTTGAATTGGTAATTAGCATTTGAACTCTTAAATTAATGATAACATTTGGATTTTTGAAGGTGAAAGAATTCAGTTTCAAAAACCGCATGGCAAGTCAAACCAAGTCGTAAGTACCTACATCATAATAAGGAAAGGCATCAATAGGTATGATAAATCTATAGAGGGATAAGCATGATAAATCTGTTGACCAGAGGGTCCTTTCATTGTGTTCAAAAAAGAAAGAAATACGTCATCCTTGGAATAGTTTGTTCTAAATTTCTCTAGCTCCGATATGAATAGGGTTTAATAGGTTCCTTAGAGCACCCTCGATAATGATAAATCTGTTACATATGCCATATTAGTTGTTAACTACCTTAGTTCAAGTGACCTGGTATTTTTAAGTAATATAAATATGTAAATAAGTAACATTTTAAAAACTCTCTTAATATTTGCTCTTTTGATGCCAAGATTTTTAAATACAAACAAATTTTTCACCTGGATAAATTAGTGAAAATTTATTAAATTCCCTATTTCTACACTGTCCGTCATTTTTTTTGTAGGATAGAGATAGATAAGCTGACGATAGAGATAGATAAACTGCAAAGATGCTCACTGTTTATGATCAGATCTGTAAATCAGAGTTAAGCGATGGTTGAGAGCTATTTAAATCACCAATGAAGGGCCAAAGAAATTGAGTGAATTGGAAATTATCATTTGGACTTCCGAATGGGTTATTGAAGTTTCGAATAATTAATATTTGAACTTTCGAATTGGTAATTAGCATTTGTATTTTCGAATTGCTAATCAGCATTTGGACTTTTGAATTGGTAATTAGCATTTGAACTTTCAAATTGAGGATAACATTTGGACTTTTGAATTGGTAATTACCATTCGGACTTTCAAATTGAGGATAACATTTGGATTTTTGAAGGGGGAAGAATTCAGTTTAAAAAACCGCAAATCAAATCAAACCAAGTCGTAAGTACCCTTATCATGATAAGATATGTCATGAATAAGCATGATACATCTGTAGACCAATATCTGTGTTTCATTGTGTTCAAAGTTGGTCATGGGTTTCATTGGGTTAAAAGAAAATAGAAGTAATATGTTATCTTTGGAATAGTTTGTTCTAAATTTCTCTAGCTCCGATGTGAATATGGTATAATAGGTTCTTTAGAGCACTTTCGATAATGCTAAATCTGCTATATACATATGCCATATTAAAGGGTGAATTACCTTAGTTCAGTGCCTGGTATTTAGCAGTAACATAAATAACATTTTAAAAGCTCCGATATCCACTTAACAACTCAAGATTTTTAAATACAAACGAATCATTCACCTGGATAGATTAGTGACAAGTTATTAAATTCCCTATTTCTACATTGTCGGTCGTTTCCTTTTTCTGGATAGAGATAGATAAAGTGACGTTGGCGGTAAAGATGTTCGCTGTTTATGGCCCCGTAAATCAGAGTTAAGTGATGGTTGAGAGCGATTTAAACCACTTATGGAGGGTAGAGGAAATGAAGTGAACTTCCTGCAGCACAGGTGTGGAAAGCAGTGACGATGGAGTCATTACAGTAAATTTTTCTTGGAGGGAAAAATGTTCTGCGGGCGTAATGGTCGTGAAAGAAGAAACGAGTTTTGAGTTCGTCGTAAAGTTTTAAGCTGTTATAGAGCGAGGGTGTTAAGAGCGAGGAATGCCGAAGAGTCGTTTGCAAAAGTTGGTTTTGTGTTACGTGTCGTGAGGGTCTTTGTGGCTGCTGGAAAGGGTGCAGGAATTTAAGTGGAGTTGAATAATCTTTTGAAACAATTCAAATGGGTAAAAAGTTGCTACAGTTGTAAGCTTTCAGAATATTCAAGTTGGTATATAATGTAATATAATATATATGAATAATTTTATAAATAAGTAGTTAATTATACCTTTCAGTAACATCCTTGTTTATAAACACCTTACTTACTTTCGTTTCATTTTTTTCGTTGTTGACATTGGCTTATATTTCACTTTTCCAAGAATAACCACCCTGAGGGAAAAAAAAGGATTATTGTCTACTAGGAGAAATTTTAGAAGTGATTATCACGTATGCAATATGGTAGGGAAAAACTCCTTCCACTAGGTGCCTGCTTATCAATACTAGTACCTTCACCTGTTGTTTGAAATCAGTGAATGTAAGGTAGTAATACAGCCACAATACACTCATTGCCCTTATTGAAAGATTAGAACTGTATCGCTATATATTTTATAAATCAGTGAGACTTGTGATCCCCATTTGTAATGTCTAATTCTCATGGAATACATATTTTCTCCTCTGTTATAAAAATTGCTTTTTTCCGCTGTTATGTCGACCACATAAATAAGTATGATAAATCTGTACACCAGAGGCTGTGTTTTATCTCAGAAGAATTATTGTAAGAAGTAATACGCCATCTTTGGAATAGTTTGCTCTAAATTTCTTTAGTTTCGATAGGAATGTGGTGTAGTAGGTTTCTTAGAGTACCGTCGATAACGTTAAATCTGCTTTATTAATGTCATATTTGTGGAGAACTATGTAAGTGTAAGTGCCTGGCATTTAGCAGTAACGTAAATATGTAAGTAAGTAACATTTTAAAAAAAGCAGATATTCACTTAACAACATTTACTTATTTGATATCAAGGTTCTTAAATACAAGCGAATCATTCACCTGGATAAATTAGTGAGAAGTTATTAAATTCCCTATTTCTACACTGTCCGTCACTTCTTTTTTCAGGATAGTGATAGATAAACTGACGTCGGCTGGCAAAGATGTTCACTGTTTATGGCCCCGTAAATCAGAGTTAAGTGATGGTTGAGAGCGATTTAAACCACCTATGGAGGGTGCAGGAAATTGAGTGAACTTCCTGCAGCACAGGTGTGGAAAGCAGTGACGATGGAGTCATTATAGTGAATTTTTCTTGGAGGGAAAAATGTTCTGCGGGCGTAATGGTCGTGAAAGAAGAAACGAGTTCGTCGTAAAGTTTTAAGCTGTTATAGAGCGAGGGTGTTAAGAGCGAGAATGCCGAAAGTCGTTTGCAAAAGTTGGTTTTGTGTTACGTGTCGCGAGGGTCTTTGTGGCCGCTGGAAATGGCGCAGGAATTTAAGTGGAGTTGAATAATCTTTTAAAATAGTTTAAATGGTTAAAGGTTGTTATAGTTATAAGCTTTCATAATATTCAAAATGCCGTATAATGTAATATATACGAACGATTTTATAAGTAGCTAATGAAATCTTTCAGTAACATCCTTCTTTATTTATAAACATGTTCTATTTAATTTATTTCGTTGTTAATATTGTCTCATATTTCACTTATACAAGACTAATCATCAGAATTAAAAGAAAACCTTATTGCTTATTGGAAAATATTTAGAATTGATTCTCATAAGTGTTTGCAATATGGTGAAATCTCATTCTCTCCAAAAAAATTTCCCACTATTTAGCCTGCTTATCAATGCTAGTATCTCACATCTGTTATCTGAAAACAGTGACTGTAAGGTACAACGGGAATACGCACATTATCATTATGCCAAGATTAGAACTAAATAGGTATATATTTTATAAATCAGTGAGCTTTGTGTTCGTCATTTGTAATTTCTAATACTCGTGGAATACATATTTTTCCCTGTGTTATAAAGATCACTTTTTTCCCGCTGTTATGTAAACCGTATAAATAAGAATGATAAATAAGTAGGGGAATAAGCATGATAAACCTGTAGACCAGAGGGTGTGCTTCATTGTGTTCAAAGAAGAAAGAAGTTATATGTCATCCTTGGAATAGTTTGTTCTAAATTTCTTTTTGCACCTATATGAATATAATGCAGTATATTCCCTTAGAGCACCCCTCGATAATGCCCACTCTGCTACATATATGCCATATTAGTGGCGAACTACCTATTTTATATACCTAATTTTTAGAACTTCTTAGTTCAGTGCCTGGTATTTATAAGTAACATAAATATGTAACTAAATAAAATGTTAAGAACTCCGGTTTTTCCACTTAACAACATCTCTTAATATTAGTCATTTGATATCAAGGTTCTTAAATACAAACCAATCATTCACCTGGATAAACTAGCGACATGT
>BPLQ01000734.1:0-13830 GCA_021605075.1 Caerostris darwini
TTTGTCAAATTTGGCAAGCATAGTTTTTAGATTTTCTGTTGGCTTGACCATAATGGGTGGCATTTTCTTAACTATATGGGTGGTATCAGAGTCCTGCTCCTCCTGTTCGTCTACAATAAGTTTGCGAAACGAATTTTGGGTCTCAACTAAATGTTGAGGATTTTTAGCACAATTGTCATTATCATGTTCATGATTATTAAGATGGGCAGCATTGCGCTTAATTTGAGAGTGAAAGTTTATAATTTTATGTTTTTTACAAGATGACAATGGGCAAAGCTCAAGTTTGCTTACCTCCCTCATTGCAAGCTGGAGATCATCATGTCGTCTCTTCAGCTCTTTAAGATCATCATCATCGGGAGAATATCCAGTCAGCGTTGCAGCATATGCATCGTAGAGATTCTGTGCAAGGTCCTTCTTCTTGGTCACAGTTGATATGCGTGCACAACGTTCTTCTTCAGATAACTTTTCGTGAAATATAGGCGAGGTTAGCCGCTCCGAGGGTATTGACGCACTCGTTGTATCCATAAGTTCTGGATTACTCGCTCCTGGTGCACTTGCCCAGTCGATCGTCTCAGCACGCTCCATTCTCACCCACCACTCATTCTCGGCGGTCTCCATCACTCCTGATCCTAAGTCAAGTCTCTTAATCTTCCACAGGTAATCGTCCTTCTAAACAAAAGTCGCTCCAATACCGCTTCCTACGAATAGTCAATCCTTTCCAATCAAAGATCTTCACGTCTTTGCCCCTCCACTCTCGTGGTCATCCTCTCTTACCTTAACGTCGCAATTTATGTTCATATATTCTTGTTCTTACGGATAATATGGTGGTAACATTATTGAGTGGAATTCTACTGTGCCCAAAAAATAAGATGAATTTTTTTTTTTATCAAAAACTCTTTATTTATTCTTCCAAATTTATTTCATCGCCTTCAAAGTAATCCCTTGCGGTCACAATGGTCTTATGCAAACTTTTTTTTCCAATCGTTAATGCATGCAAAAAAAGGCAACGACAGGGAGGGTTTTGAAACCATCACGTAGATTCACGTTGAATCTCTTCAGTAGGCCCAAAACGGTGTCCCCGGAGAGGTCTTTTGAGCTTAGGGAATAGTCACGGCGTGAATACAGTGGTTGTAGAACGATATGGGCTCCATTTTTGGCGAAACTTCACGAAAAATCAATGCGGTGTGCGTTGGCGCATTCGATGGTTTCGGTACCAATCGAGATTTGACGCGTTTAAAGCCCAAAATGGAATTGACCGATCCTTTTGAAATTAAAACAGCAGCAGCAAGGTCTCTAATTGAAAATCGACGCTTTGCAAGCACCAAATATTTAATTTTTTGGACGTGAGCCTCGTCGGTTGAGGTTGATGATCGACCAGAGGGCTCTTCGTCTTCAACGCGTTCTCTGCCTTCTTTGAACAGTTTATACCCCTTCTACACATTTCTTTATCATACAGAAATGCTCTCCGAATGCCTTTTGCAACATTCTATACGTTTCCGCAAACAAAATTGAATGCAAGTTCTTTGCACAATTTATTCAGATGTTTCAAAGATCGCCGGAATCGATTTTAGCGTCCCACAAATCGAAGCGTATGTCAAACACTAATGAATATTTCAAAGTTAAATATAATGAAAATGAAAATTCCATAAGCCTTGTGAATTTTAAACTTACTTCTTGGACACAGCAGTATGCAATATGTATTTAATTTGTATTCTTAGGTGGTTAACTTATACTAAAAAATTAAGAAAAATATATTCATGACTTTGTTTAATTACGAAGTACATCGCATAAAACTTTCTCTCATTTTTAAGCAACCACTATCGTTGTTACTATTATTTAAAGAATTGTTCAGAATTCCTAGAATATTACCATAACGTCGAAATATATGTTCATATATTCGTGTCAGCAAGTAAAAGTGGGTGGTAATATTAATGAGTGGAATATGATGCAATATTACTGATAGGCTGCTTCATTATTTTAAAACACTCAAAACTTTTTATTGAAATATATCGATGTAAATTGCTAAGTTAAAAGAATGGCAGTCGTTGATCCAAGGAGAACATTTTTCTATGATTCCATTATCGATTGTGAAACTCTAGACTATCGTTTCAAAAGATGAATGGGGCGAATCGATTATTCTATGTAGGTATTTGTCAAATATACGGAACGATATATTTCAATATATTTGAATCTTGTTCAAATTTTCAATCGTTAATAAAATGCTTTTTATTCATCCACACATGTTGAAATACGTTTTTTTAACTTGTAGTGGATAACACTGGATGTTAATACAATTTATTCAAATATTAATTCAGTAATTAAATTTAATTAATTAATTTTATTTTTTTAGGTTTAAGTTGCATATATCTGACGATAGATGGCGCCAGAAAAACTTAAAAAAATGAATGAAAATTATTTATAAAGGACTTTCTGCAATATAGTGAAAAAATAGTAGGAATTGACTTTAAATTTTTTTTTTATATCACTTGTTTTGTTGAGAGCAGCCTATGGATATTTTGTATCTTTGAATATTTTAATACTCGGCTATCACAATGACACAGATTGTATTCAAGTCGTTGAGTTATCCAGACCTGATTTTTTTCTTTTGAAATTAGAAAACATCCTTTTACAGTTACCCAGTGGATGCCTTCACGCGGCGAGCGTGGTAAAGATGAGAATTTATTTTCCTGTGTGATACCACTGTATCCAAAAAGTATGACCAATTTTCAATTTAAAGTTCCCGGGGCTTACGGAATTCCGATTTTTTTCTTTTATAAGTTGCTGGCACTATTCTGCACATATGTGTGAAATATGACGTCAAAATATTCACTATAGTTTGAGTTATGCTTGGCTTTGTGAGACGCTAAAACTGATTCCGGCGATTTTGAAATGTCTGAATTAATTGAGCACGGACCTTGCATTAAATTTTGTTTGCGGAAAAGTATAGAATGCTGCAGAAGCATTCGGTGAGCATTCCTATATCGGAAAGAAATGCTTCATCAAATGCTATATCAAAGAAGGCAGAGAACGCGTTGAAGATGAAAAGCCCCCTGTTCGACCATCAATCTCAACCGACGAAGCTCACGTTTAAAAATTAAATATTTGGTGCTTGAAAACCTCCGATTTAAAATTAGAGACCTTGCTGATGATGTTGAAATTTTAAAAGAATCACTCAGCTCTATTTTGAACCTCAAACACGTCAAATCTCGATTGGTACCGAAAACACTTAATGCGCCAACTCGCACTGCATTCATGCTTAGAGTGTCGTGTCAATATGAGCAATGTCTTTTAGTAAATATTTTTATGGTAAAATTCTATATTATTATTGTATATGTTAGACTATATTCTATGTGTGTCCCTTCGAAGGGGGCTGTGTGTGGTCTCCGCACCTGACCGGATGGGTCAGAGCTGGGGATGAATGGGATATATGTGGAAAGTATTTTAATTGGCAGGGGCCATAAAACACTTCGAGGCCAGTTGGTCAAGAAATCAGTTGATCAAGACGGGGACTTGGATTTATGGACGGGGAGCGTCTGCCCAACGGATATAGACTCTAATACGGTGTCGGCAATCGCCTCCCTTGGAAAGTATTTTAATTGGCAGAGGCCATAAAACACTTCGAGGCCAGATGGTCAAGAAATCAGTTGATCAAGACGGGGATTTGGATTTATGGACGGGGGGAATGTCTGCCCAACAGATATAGACTCTAATACGGTAACATACGGTGTCATATATATATATATATATATCACATATATATAAAGAATTAAAAGAAAGAGACATATAAAGTTTTGAAGTAATCTAATTATGCCATGTCAGTCTTTACAATTTATCGGAGTACCTTGTGCCCAGGGGGCCTTAAACTCCTATCTGGTCAAAATGAGTACATGGTGATAAGTAGGAGAAACATGGTTATTAAAAAACTGGAAATAAGTAGTTAAGGAAAATGTCCCCAAATTCAAAATTTCAAGAAGAAAATGAATAATATAAAACAGTAAAATAGCAAATTAAAAAGAGATTCCACAGGAGGATAGAGTACCCGCTGCTAGAAATCATGACGAAAGTGCGAGTACATCTAGGAACTTCGTAAATTGTAGAGAACTGCCCCGCGGAGTTTAGCATTTTCCGGCAGAGTAAAATCGTATCTCGGGAGATCACAAATTTAATAGCACCTTCATCATCATTCAGGATGGAGAGTACCTTGGCCGAGTATGGCCCTAGACTCCAAATCTGGTACTATGTGAGACATTGGAAAAAACAAGACATTAAAAATATAAAAAGAAGGCAGTGGGCAATGGTCAAGTCGCACGGCAATATAACAAAAAACAAAGAACGAAAAATAGCATGGAACAGATAAAAAATAAAATGAGCAATTAAATAGCTAGCTTAAAACATCTTGCAATTACTTGAAATTTTTCGAATGGCGAATTTGCAGCTTTCAATTGTGCATAAAAGTTATCAATACGTCCAAGCATGTTGAAGATACTAGTAACTTCTTGAAGGACGTAAACTGTTTTGGCAGCCGTGTCAGTATCAAAATCTTGCCAGATGTTTTGGCGATCGGGAATCACGGGTGGAGCAGCAGGCGGCGGCCCACGCAAGAAACTTGCGTAGGAGACACTTGGCGTGACTGGTCGAGCGGCGAAAGTGCTCCGAGGAGGTTCAGCAGTGCGATTGGGCGGAAGGCGTGGCTTCGGAAATTTCGGGCAACCGCGCCAAGCGGCAAGGTGCCCCATCTGGTGGCAGTTAATGCAGATAGGATTTTCAATCCTATCCTTGATCAAACAGTCTTTCAGGTAGTGCTCGCCACCACATTTAAGGCAGCGCTTCTTGAGATGACAATTTTGTGCCGAATGGTGGAAAAATTGCACGAAAAACACTGGGAAGCCCCGGTTTCCGGTTAAATTTTCCACTCGCACGGAGGTGGAGTAATCGATTGACTTCAAATATTTTGAGTTCGCTTCACACTTTTTGTACACTAACTGCCACACAGGAATTAGTGCCTTGGTCTTAAGATTTGTCAGTTGTCGCACTTGATCGATGTTAAGTCCAATTTCCGAGTCCAACGGATATTTCCTCAGCAGAATAACTGACAGGGAGTCCTTTCAAGACAGCTTTTAGTGGTCGCTGATTCTTCGGTGTAATCACGTAATACTCCGTATGAGAGTTTTTCAGGAAGGTGGTGATTAGCCGGTGTTGATCCGGATTACCTGGAAATATTTTGAGATATTCACCCGCGAGCTTAATCTTGACTTCATCCTGAAACTTTCTGCTGATTTCAGCAATTATCTCCCTTTAAACTGTCAGAACACCGCACCATAACTGGTGGGAGTTTAGGTTCCCTGACCTCTTGGGGTTCATCTTCAATAGATTCATCAACAACTAAGTTGGCAAATTTGTTGGAAGTGTCTATTGAGCTAACATCAGCTGCAGCAGGACAGGATTTAGCAGTATGCTTTTAGCGGGTTGCAAGAAACCATCAGCATTAGTTGCAGCACTAGCTGGCCTTTTGGGCTTTTTATGTTGCAAGGTAACTTTGGCGCTACTATGCCGTGCACAATTAACTAAGGGACATTGACCAAGTCCACTTACCTGTTTTTCCGCATCCAATACAGCTTCTGCGGCTTTCTTGACAGTGGCAGCTGAGGCCTTAATTGTTTTCGCAGTCACAAGACCGGCGTCCATAAGTATTTGCTGCTGCGCGATGGCTTGATTTGCCAGATTATGGTGCTTCCGGCGTTCAATGAGTAGCTGCGTGGCAGCAGTAATTTGCCGGCATACGTCCGCTTCCGTGAGAACAGGAGCAGGAGCAATCTTGGAGGTGGTAGCCACCGGTGGTTCAACAGTTGCACTTGTCTGCATGGCAGGTACCGAAGGAGGGTCAATATCCATCGAAGATCTTGATTGCAGCAACGGGGAGAAATTATTTTGAAAGTCCACCAGTGCGCGAAAAACACCAGTCAGATCACGATTTTCGCCCTCTGACACGGGATCCATAAGAACACATCGTATGATTAACACAAAAGACAACAAAAATGTTTTAGAAAAAATCCAAAGCTTCCTTAAACAATCAAAATGTCATGTAAGTCAGCAATAAGCTAATATTTCTCTATTTCTAATAGCACCTTCACATCGAAATATATGTTCATATATTCGTGTCCCCAAGTAAAAGTGGGTGGTAATATTATTGAGTGGAATATGATGCAATATTACTGATAGGATGCTTCATTATTTTGAAACACACATTCAAATCTTTTAATTGAAATATATCGATGCAAATTCCTAAGAAAAAACAATGGCAGTCGTTGATCTAATGAGAATATTTTTCTATGATTCGATTATCGATTGTGTGAAACTATCTAGACTATCTTTTCGAAAGATGAATTGGGCGAATCGAACTTTTTATATGGATACTTGTCAAATATACGGAATGCAAAGAAATATTTTAATTTAAAATTCAATAGGTATTAGGCGTATTTTCCTCCAGGTCTCTTTTTTATGTTGAGAGCAACTTATGGATATTTAGTATCTTTGAATATTTTTATACTCGGCTATCACAATGACACAGATTCTATTCTAGTCGTTGAGTTATCCAGATCTGATTTTTTTTCTTTTGAAATTAGAAAAATCCTTTTACAGTTATCCAATGGATGCCTTCACGCGGCGAGCGTGGTAAAGATGCGAATTTATTTTCCTGTGTCACACCATTGTATCCAAAAAGTAAGACCAATTTTCAATTTAAAGTTCCCGGGGCTTAAGTAATTCCGATTTTTTTTCTTTTATAAGTTGCTGGAACTATTCTGCACATCTGTGTGAAATATGACGTAAAAATATTCACTATAGTTTGAGTTATGCTTGGCTTTGTGAGACGCTAAAACTGATTCCGGCGATTTTTAAGATATCTGAATTAATTGAACAAAGACCTTGCATTCAATTTTGTTTGCGGAAACATATAGAATGTTGCAGAAGGTATTCGGTGAGCATACCTATAACGAAAAGAAAAATTTAAAAGTGGTGTAAATATTTCAAAGAAGGCAGAGTACGCGTTGAAGACAAGGAGCCCTGTGTTCGACCCTCCACCTCAACTGACGAAGCTCACGTTCAAAAAATTAAATATTTGGGGCTTGCAAACCGTTGATTTACAATTGTTGAAATATGATTGTTGAAATTTCAAAAGGATTGTTCAGTTCTATTTTGGGCCTCAAACACATAAAATCGCGATTGATATGATTGGTGCCGAAAACACTGAATGCGCCAACTCACACTGCAATCAATCTTCGGGACTTTTTCGTCAAAAAAGAAAACTTATATCGTTCCACAAAAACCGTATTCACACCGTGTGACTTCTGGCTGTTCCTTAAACTCAAAAGACCACTCCAGGGACACCGTTTTGAATTGATTGAAGAGATTCAACCTGAATCTCCGTACGCTTTGATGGCCATCGCTGCCTATGACATTTCAGCATGCATCGAGGATTGGAAAAAAAGTTGCAATAAATGCATTGTGTCGGGAGGGTATTATTTTGACGGTGATGAAATAAATTTGGAAGAATAAATAAAGACTTTTTAAAAAAAGAAAATAGGTCTTACTTTTTTTGGCACATAAGTATTCATAACTTTGTTTAGTTACTAATTAGTGACTAACACGTACAACTTTATTCTCTCATTGTTGAGCAACTACTGTTGTAGTCACTATCACTTGAAGAACCTTTTAAATTTCATAAGTAAATTTCTAAGTTAAAACAGTGCCATATCTGTTGAACATCTTGTTTACTTCTAAACGGCTTAGCCAATCAACCATCTATGAATCTAATCCCCATACCTGAATATGACATAACGCTACCTACCAACAAAAAACGTCCGTGCACCTCTCTAAACATACTAAAAGAATAATTATTTTATTCAGCTCACTCTATATGTTGATTTTATTAACCTTATTTTATTTTTTATTTTTATTTTTACTTCCCTCCATGTACTGAGCAAGTCATTTCTCTTATCAATTACCTCCAAAGGAACCATCAAGATAGAGGTATATGGAAGCTAACGCTCCCAAAACGTCTCAATAAAGTCAAACTGTCTGTCGCGCTCTAAGTTTGCATTTCTGATTCTGTATTAGATTTCACGTAAAGCAGCTGCATACGTGGTTGGCTAATAATTATGATAACGTGTGTTTATCTCTGCAACTAAACCTAGCGTTGAATCTTTTGTCCGTAATTGCGAAGTACTTAATGTACGTACATGCATTGAGGCAAAACAACACGGAAAAATAAATGAATAAACGAGTTTTGAGCAAAATACCCTGAATTAGTGTTTCTCATCATTTTCACCTCCAAAAGAAAAGTATCGCTCTTTTTTAAATTCCTTCTATTAGCTCACACTCTCCCTATATATATATATTGTTCAAATTTTAAAACGTTAATAAAACACTTCTAATTCATCCACTCAAGTTCAAATACATTTTTTTTTAACTTGTAGTGGATGACAATTGATGTTTGACAGTTTTTTAAAATATTAATTCATTAATTAAATGTAATTAATTAATTTTTTTTTTAGATTTAAGTTGCATGTATCTACCAATAGATGGCGCCAGATAACCTCAAAAAAATAAACGAAAATTAACTTCAAAAATTTATAATACTTATACTTATAACTTAAATTTTTTTTTTTATATTACTTGTTTCAAATGAGTTTTACTTCACAATTTTATCATGGTACATTTCAGTAGTAAATATATTTCATGCGGTATAGAGGGTGATAATAATTAAAGTCCCAAATTCAAAACTCTGTAAAAAAAGAAATATTTGAAGAAGGGAGAAAGGGTGCGACATCAAAAAAAAAAAATTCAAAGTGCATTAATAGATAGCACTGTAAGCGGCTTAAAGAAAGTGAATTAGGTTTCCAGGGATAGTTTGAATAGAACTTATAACATATTTAAAATAAGTTGCACACTAAACCAACTGTGGTGTTCAATGTGCTTGATTGTGTCGGTTATTTGACGGAAAAACTGACTTCCTAGTCATTCAACAGTTAGTGGAAAGCCTATCCACCGCGCAAGATCATACCATATTGGATGTGAAAAATCGGGGGAACTTTTTTTGGATTTACCATTGTCATCTCTTATAACAAAGCACTTTACATCCTGTTTAAATTTTCGGAATATTTCATATAAAGCTTCAGAATCTGTGTTTATAAATAATGTTGCATCCTCTCAGTAATACTACAATAAATTCCACTTATTTTTACCACCATCATTTTCTAATAAACGCTTATATACATAAGTGTAATTGGTATTTTTACATTGAAGTTGAAATTTCGAACTGCGTTTGATTTCAGGTATAAGCAATTACATAAGTGGTTGCCTAATAATTATGATGATGTTTTTTGGTATATAAATAGTGTAGCATTCTTTCAGTAATAATAAATTAAATTCCATTTATTTTTATCGCCACCATTTTTTCAAAAAAAAAAAAAGGTTTATATACGTAAGTATAATTTGTATTCCTAAATTGCGATTGAGTTTTTAATCTGCGTTAGATTTAAGGTAAAGCAGCTACATAAGTGTTGGGTCAGCTAATTAAGAGTTTCAGAATCTTTATTTTTAAATAATGTTGCACCCTCTCAGTAATACTATATTAAATTCCACTTATTTTTACCACCATCATTTTTAACAAAACCTTTATATACATAAGTATAATTTGTATTCTTACATTGAAGTTGAATGATTCGCATTTGATTTCAGGTAAGCAGCCACGTAAGTGGTTGCTTAATGATAATGTGTGTCTCAGTGATGGATTTGGGGTTAGGCTTAGGCCCGGGCATGGGGCAACAAATATTAAGTCGGCAAAAATTTGAGATCGATTTTGTTTTTTATAAACTGTAAAACCGAATTTTTACGCTTCTTTTCTTGCTTTGGCAACCTCAAGATGTCAATACTTAAAGGGTAGAATTTTTTTTTTTTTTAATAATTAAACGTGTAAGTAGTAAAATATCTAACAAATAGGTACTAAAACTAACTTAAGTATAGCATTTATCTGTTGACGTTAGAATTTTTCATAAATTTTTCTTAAAAAATTTAAATGTAGCATTTGTTTGTTCATCATAATAACACAAAATATCAATTCACCATATTTAAATATAAACTTTGACCGGTTACTCAAAAACTTTATTATTTTTTACTTAATACTTTCGCACGGATGAAAGCAAAAAACAAATATATTTTATTTTATGATTAATTAGATAGATATGATTTATTTCTTAATTAAAAGCAATTTATTCTTAATTGTATGTTTAGCCATATACACACACATATATTTATATATACACACACATATATATATATATACACACACATATATATATATATATACACACATATTATACCAATATACACATATATATATATATATATATATATTTAATTCATTCCTAAATTTATTCGAATCCATAATTACTATTCATATTATTATTATATATAAGGGCATCAAATTAACTTGGCCCTAACGCGCCATCGAACCTAAATCCTTCACTGGTTGGTCTCAGTAACTAAACCTAACGCTGAATATTTTGCCCGTATTTGTGCAGTACTTTATATATGTGCATGCATTGAGGCAAAACAATTCGGAATAAAAAAGTAAATAAACGAGTTTTGCGCAAAATACCCTGAATTAGTGTTTTTCATCATTTTCCCCTTCCAAGAGAAAAATATTGGCCTTTCTTTTCAAATCAATTTTATATCACAATTTCCTCATTGTGCTTTTCAGTAGTGGTTGTATTTCATGCGGTATACAGCGTGGTTATAATTAAAGTCCCACTTTCAAAATGCTGTAAAAAAAGAAACACTCTTCACAATGAGTTCAAAATTCAACTGAATATACTTGAAGAAGAGGGAAACGGCATGACCATTCGCCAAATAGTTCCACCAATTTTTCCGTCCAATTTGGTATGATCTTCCCATGGTGGATGGACTTTCCACTAACAGTGTCACAATTGTTGAATGACTTGGAAGTCAAACAATTTGAATAATCAAGCACATTAAACTCTATAGTTGGTTTAATGTGCAACTCATGCCAAATACGTTGTAATTTCGATTCAAAATATCACTGGAAGCCGCATTCACTTTCATTATGCCATTTACAGCGCCATCTATTAATACACTTTGGAACTTTTTCGATGCCGTATCGTTTTCCCCTTCTTCAATATATTCAGTTCAAATTTGAACTGCTTGTGAAGAGCGGTTATTTTTTTACAGCATTTTGAAAGTGGGACTTTAATTATAATGACCCTGTATATCTGACTAACATCTTCATCCTTAACAAATAACTGTATAAACTTTATATCTGATTAGCATGACTAACAAATAACAGATTAAATCTTTACATCTTTTTAAAGCTGTATTTTGTATCGAGGGCCTGAATGGCCGAGTGGCTAGCGCTCTGACGCTCGGCACCACAGGTTTCGGGTTCGAGTCCCGGCGGGGCCATGGTTGTTTGTAGTGGTTCGGAATCCACTTTAAAAAGTAGGTCCCGGTCCTAATAGGATCGTAGAGCGTTGCGGGGGCATTGTTACTCCGCGTCCGTGGCTTATCTTCAAGTTACACGCGCCCCCTGGGTAATGCAAAGTGAGTACGTCTGTGTAGCACTTGCCTTAAGGCATCCAAAGACCAAGCTGTCTGTGTTTACCAGCTGCATTAGAAAGAAAAAAAAGTATTTTGTATCGTTACACACAGTCTGCAGACTAACTATTGAAAATCGCTTCAATTAAATCTACCATTGCCATCTCTTACAACAAAGCAATTTGCATCCTCAATAAATTGTTGCTACATTTCATTGAAAGTTTCAGAATCTTTATTTATAAATAATGTTGCATCCTCTCAGTAATACTACAATAAATTCCAGTCATTTTTACCACCATCATTTTCTAAAAAACGTTTATATACATAAGTGTAATTGGTATTTTAACATTGAAGTAGAGATTTCGAACTGCGTTTGATTTCAGGTATAAGCAATTACATAAGTGGTTGCCTAATAATTATGATGATGTTTTTCGGTATATAAATAGTGTAGCGTCCTTTCAGTAATAATAAATTACATTCCACTTATTTTTATCACCACCATTTTTTCGATAAAAGGTTTATATACATAAGTATAATTTATATTCCTAAGTTGCGATTGAGTTTTTAATCTGTGTTAGATTTAAGGTAAAGCAGCTACATAAGTGTTGGGTGTTAAGTGTTGGGTCAGCTAATTAAGATGATGGGTGTTGGTCTATAAATAATGTTTCATCCTCTCAGTAATACTACATTAACCTCCACTTATTTTTAAAACCGTTATTCTTTAAAAAACCTTATATACATAAGTATAATTATATAATATACATAAGTATAATTTGCATTTTTTGCAATAAGTTGGGATTTTTTTATTGTGAGTTTGATTTCAGGTAAAGCAGCTACATAAACGGTTGTCTAATTATAATTATGATAATGTGTGTTTGTCACAGTAACTAAACCTAGCGCTAAATATTTTGTTCGAAAGTGCGCAGTATTTTATATAAGTACATGCATTGAGGCAAAACAATTCGGAAAAACTAAGTAAATAAACGAGTTTTGCTCAAAATATCCTGAATTAGTGATTTTCCTTATTTTACCCACCAAGAGTAAAGTATTGCTAATTCTTTTCAAATCAATTTTACATCGCAACTTTATCATGGTGTTGCCCAAAGTATTGGAAATCATGCAAATATTTCTCTTTCGTTTTGCATCCGGATCCGACGTCATATGCTGAAGGCATACAATTGGTCGTGATGTCTGGCACGGATGTATAGCTTGATATGTAAATCAAGTATTGTGAGCTTGATGGTCGGTTGGCTGCAAGCAATATGATTTGATCATAATTAAATTAAAACTAAAAGTATAGTTTTTGTAAAGCTTAACATTTTTACCTTTATGTATAATATTTACTTTCTTAAATTTATTAAAATGTAGTGATTATTGCTTCTTCTATACTCTGGAGGGTCGAACAACATTCCCCGGTTCAGGTAAGAAGTGGATCGGTTCCTTTGGCTGGAAAAGATCGTGGATCATCGGAATTGAGAGGCCAAGAGGATTGAACTTGGAGTTAGACCTGACTTTGGACAAGGAGCGATGGAGACCACCGATGATGAGTGGTGGAGAAGAATGGAGCGTGCTGAGACGATCGACTACTCCGTGCGGGCAAGTGCACCAGGAGCGAGTAATCCTAGAACTTATGGATACAACGAGTGCGTCAATATCCTCGGAGCTGCTGACCTCGCCTACATTTCCCGAAAAGCAATCCAATTTATCTGACGAAGAACACTGTGCACGCATAACTATTGTGATCAAGAAGAAGGACATTACACAGAATCTTTACGATGCATATGCTGCAGCGCTGACTGGATATTCTATCGATGATGATGACCTTAAACAGCTGAAGAAACGCCATGATGATCTCCAGCTTGCAATGAGGGAGGTACGCAAACTTGAGCTTTGCCCATTGCCATCTTGTAAAAAACATAAAATTAACAAATTTAAGTCTCAAATTAACCGCAATGCCGCCCATCTTAACAATCATGAACATGATAATGACGGTTTTACTATTCCCTCCAAAAAGCTTATTGCTAAGGTTACTTATGCTAAAAATCCTCAACATTTAGTTGAGACGAAAAATTCGTTTGACAAACTCAAAGTAGATGAACAGGAGGAGCACGACTCTGATACCACCCTGTAGTTAAAAATCTGCCACACATTATGGTCAAGCCAACTCAAAAATCAAAAACTATGCTTTTGCCAATTTTGACAAATTTTTTTGAAAGTAAA
>BPLQ01000735.1:0-19090 GCA_021605075.1 Caerostris darwini
CCTATAAATACCACGAGTGGGCGGAGTTATGTAGTGGTGGCTTCTGATTGGAAGCTGTGGTGACGAATTATGTTTAACGTATTTGGTGTGAAGTTGTTTGTTTACATTTTTCTAACCTGGATCAATGTGGAATCTTTTAGGTTTCGGGAAACTTAAGAAATCTGAATCAAAAATTGCGCGAGGTCGTTTTTTATTGTTAGTGTGTGGAGAATAATCAGGTAAATTTAACATTAGATGATTATAACTGAGCGGGATTTTATTTAGAAAGTTTTCAGCTTTTTTTTGGCGTAATTTAGAATAGGCTCGATTTTGAGGTCGGCGTGAATTAGGTGCCTATTGTAGTAATGCGGTGCATCAGTGATCCTCATTAAAACTCTATTTTGGAAGACCTGCATTCTCTTCAGGTAGTACATGGCAGCGTTTATCCATATTGGAGCTGCGTAGGTTAAAATTGGTCTAATACAGGCTTTGTAGGCAAGAAGTTTGTTTCCATTCGCGAGCTTGCTTTTCCATGAAGTTAGCGGATATAAAGAATAGTATGCTTTATTAGCTTGGTTGATTTTAGCAGAAATGTGATGCCTAAAAGTGAGTTTATTATCAAGAATAATTCCGAGGTACTTGTATGTAGTTACAAAAGGCACTGGTTCGTTGAAGACACGAAGTGGGTGCATGGTAGTTAAATGCATTCGCTTGTGGAAGATTAGTGAGAGCACATTTACTTGGGTTTACTTTTACCTTCCACAGGCTAAGCCAGGTTTGTAGTCTATTAATAAAAGTTTGCAGTCTAAACATAATGGTGAAAAGGGGCTGATGTTGTGTGATGACCGCGGTGTCATCTGCATACATGGCCGTATTGACTAGCGGATCCTTCGGGAAGTCGTTTACATAGATGTTGAATAAGAGTGGTGAAAGGATCGACCCTTGTGGGAGACCGCTTTCAACACTCCTGGCAGTAGAAATTGCACGGTCCACTTTAACCTTAAAATTACGGTTGGTGAGAAATGATTTTATGAGATTCGCAAGCGGAAGCGGGAAATTAAGTTTTTTGAATTTGAAAGTACAAACCAGTATGCCATATCTTGTCGAACGCTTTCGCGACGTCAAGAAATAGTATACCGGTTAGACTTCTGTTACTGAAGCCGTGGTGTATGAGTTCTGTGACTCTGAGCAGCTGGTGTGTCGTGCTAAGACTTTTCCTGAACCCAAACTGCTCCGGAATGATAATATTACTGTTGTTGCAGAAAAAATTTAGCCTGTTTAAAATAATATGTTCATAAATTTTACTCAGATTGCTCAAGACTGAGATTGGTCGATAATTGGTTGGATTTTTGGTGCTAGTTCCTTGTTTATGAATTGGAGAGATTAGCGCAGTTTTCCACGCGGTCGGAAAGTAGTTTAAGTTAATAAGTTCTTTAAGTATAACGACCCACCACCAAAGATACTTGTTTGGAAGGAAGCGGATCATATTGGCATTAACATTGTCAATTCCAGAAGCTTTCTTGGGGTTAATAGTTTTAATAAATTTAAAGACATCTGAGGCAGTAACATTTTGAATATAATTAGCATGGGGGCTGTTAAAATATTTTTCAGTTTCTGAAGCTATTAGGTTATTAGTAAAATCATGGCTAGTATTAGGGTTTAACTCGAATTGGAGCTTCCAACGATCTGCAATCGTTTCCGCCTTTTCGGCCGGTGATAATGTCATGTTGTTGGCGTCCAATTCGAGGGGAGGAATTAATTGGCGGGATTTCCTAAGTTTTTCAACTTCCTTCCAGAAAGCTGTTTGGTTTTCAGTTAGTGAGTCGGTATGCTTTGCCCAAATAGAGTTATTATAGTTAAAAGTTTTAATTTTATTTTCGAGTTTTTTTATAAGCGTCTTTGATTGTTGGGTCCCTAGAGCATTGGTAGAGTCTACGGAGATAATTTTTATTCTGGATCATTTGCTTGATTTCTTTAGGCAATCGGCCTTTATTATTAAGATTTTTATGTTTGGAAGAATTATTAAGCGCGGTATATAAGTCCTTGGTAAAATTTTCAATTGCGGTATCCGCGTCCTTCATTTTCGATATTAATTAATTTTAAGCTGGTATTTTAAAGGTTATAGTTATAATTGTCCCAATTAGAAACGAAGAGGTTGGGTATAGTTTCCGGTTTAACGTTAAGATTAATGTCTAGAATGCACGGAAGGTGATCGGAGCTGAGTTCCAGGAAAACTGTCGCCGTGGCAGGAAATGGAATATTTTTAAACGTGGCGAAATCGATGATATTATGCGCGTTATTTCGGCAGTCAATACGGGTTGCAGATGTAGGTGCTATTATCCTATGGTTATTTTCCTTGAGGAATTTATTTAGTTGCGTACCTCTGTGATTAACTTTGTTATTGTTCCATGAAGTATGGATGGCATTAAAATCGCCCGCGAAAATGACGTTATTGTGGATCTTTTGAAGTTTTTCTAGATCCTTAAGTGGTGATGGTGATCCTTTGCTTGCTATGCAGTATATGGAGATGAATATGATGGATATACTATTTGAGATTTTCAGTTTTACTATAGTTGCTTCTGTTGAAGTCAGAGTTGGCGTAGGAATTTGGTGATGGACCAGTGCGTTTTTAATGTAGATACAAGTACCGCCTCCTGCGCGAAGTGTTGCTAGATTAATTCTATCGTTTCTATAGAGAGTGAAATTGGGTATTTCCGTGTTAATGCCCGGCTGTAAAAGTCTCCTGAATCAAGAACAAGTCAAGATCGTGGTCGGAAACAAACTCTTTGATTTCAGTTAATTGACGGCGGATGCCAGCGGCATTCCAAAAACCTACCCGAAGAGAGTGCAGGTTTATAATTCTATGGCTGTTTGAGAAGAACATGTTTAATTCCTATTTTTTCTAATAGTATTGTAATATTTGAGAAGAATTACTGCCTTCTCGTGGTGATCGTGGTGTTTAGCGCTGGTAATGCAGCTCTGACCGCGTCTAGTAGTACGTCAAAGTCTATACTTTGATCGTCTACGTATGCTAGCAGTAATTTGAAAAAATCCATCGCGGATTTGTTGAGGGGTGCCTCAGTGGGCGGAGTCAAGTTATTAGCGCGGCCTGCGATGACGTCGGCGAAATTTCTCCGGTCGATTGCGGGTGGCTGAGTCCTGGGTTGGGGTACTGGCATGGGTTGTTTGTTTACATTTTTTACAGATTGAGGTGGCACTTTTGGTGCACTCTTTCCCACTTTAGGAGCGGGGGTTTCACTTTCTAAAAACCTATTTGGGTTTTTCTGGGGGTATCGGGGGCACTGGCGCCAGTTCGCCGCGTGATCCCCTGAGCAATTTGCACATTTCATGGGTTGGTCTAATCCCAGGGTGCAATCTTTGGCGTCGTGTGGCTCTGCACACTTCACACACCTCTTAGGGAGGTGGCATGCTATGCTTGAATGATAGTACCCCTGGCACTTATAGCACTGGGGGACTCTATTCCTATTCTGGTACCTCTCGACACTGATTCTAGTGCCGAGTAAGTCGGTGACTCGGTAGAATTCTTCAGCTGTGAGGGAGTTCACTAACTGAACGTAGTATAGAGGCATAGGCCTCTTGTTTCCCTTGGTCAGCTGATTTACAGCGAGCACCTTGAAGCCAATTGCATTGATGGCGGATTTAATAGCCTCCTTTGAAGTTAAGGAGGGCAATCCTCTAATCAAGACCTTTATCGGTCTGTCTTGTTTCAGATTGAAGCATTTGAACTCCAACCCGAGCTGAACAAGCTTGTTTTTGAGCTTAAGGTGCTCGGTCTCGGTATCAACTGTGAGTTTAAGGAATCTGTCTCTAGAGAGCACAGATTTCATTGATGGGGCCACAGCTTTCAGCATAACACATATGCTGGGCCAGTTTGCTACAATTTTTACGAAGAATGGGGGATCCTGGGCTTACGTGTAAATTGCTCAGGGGGGTCTGCTTCGTCAGCCACCGCTGGTGTGGTGTTAGTGGAAAGGAAAGAGTTAGTATTTCTACTTATCTGAGTTGGTACTACAGGTGTAGATGGTTTGCTTCTGGCAACTAGATGTTTGGCGGGAAGTATGAACCCGTCCTCATCCTTGATCCTCCTTTTAGGTTTCTTTTTGTCTGCCTGGGTCGCCTTTTGAGGTCTGGCAGGGTTTTGTCTCTGGGTGGCGAGGTTTGCCTCGGTTGGAAGGGATGTTGGTGGTTTCGGATTTCTCCGTTCCTCCACAGCCAATTTAATTTTTTCCGCCTCAGCCGGTGTTGCGGGTAGGGGAACGCCCCAGGCTGCTGATTAGCTCCTCTACCTTTTGCACCAGTGCATTTGTCTGGGCAACTAGTTGACTGTCCTTATCGCTGCTGGATGCAGCCTGCATACAATTATGCAAGTATTCCAGTTGATTCTGGAACGCATGTAACTCTGATAAGAGTTCGATGTTTTCGTAGATGAAATCATCGCTAATCTTAACACCTGACGGTGATACGGGTCTGGGCCCGGAAGCATTTTGGGGGTCACTAGTGGACCGTTGTCATTGTTAATTTCTGGAGTGAAGTCCTCCATATTAACTTCATTTTCATGATTGTTCGACATTTTACCAACAAAGGGTAAGTTTATGAATCGGAAAAAAAAAAAAAAATCATAGATAGCTCTGGGTCTCTTCCTGGAGCTAGCCACACCTGGATGGTATACAGGTATTTGACGGATCGCTTCGTTACGGATCTGAGGGCATTTAGAGTGGAATTGTTTAGAAATTTTGAAGATATAGTCCATAATGGGCTCTATCTTTAGGTCTCTGTGGAGTTGTTTCCTTCGAACAAACCACGGGGCGTTTACTATCATAGCTATCTGCCTATTTTGAAACACTTGCAGCTTCTTAAGATTTGCGGTTGAGGAGGACGCCCAAATGGGACATCCGTATAAGAGAATTGGTCGAAGGATACATTTATAGAGAGAACGTAAGGAAATAATTCCATGCAGGTTGCTGAAAGATAATTCAAGTTACGAGTTGTGTTTGGAGACATCTATGAACAGTTGGTATATGATACAGGAATAAAACACAACATATACACATCACAGGTGAGAAAGCTACTCACGGGATGGACGGACGAACGGGAATTCGGCCCACGTAACTCTGCGAAAACTGCTGTCAAAAGAAAAATCAGAATCGGAATGATTCTGTGCGACAACTGCTATATTTACGAATCGAAGTCAATAAAGCTTGTTCATACACAAGAATCTACAAATATTATTTGTTAGCAATAGTAAAATAACTGCAAATTACCTTTCGAATTTGCTAGGCAAACGACATTCTCCTAATGGGCGTACCGGTTACGGTGGTTTTAAGAACCACAAACCTCCACATCTTAAATTAGTTAAATTAATGAGTAGTAACAAATAAAATAAAATAATTAAAATGTAGAAAAAACATCTCTTGCGTGAGAACAATTAAAGCAAGAGATCGAAAAAGCTAAGCTATCGGTGCGATTAAGAGTCTGTTGTCGATGCCCAAAAAAAAGATAAAAGGTTAAAATTAAAATTTTAAGATAAAAAAATAAAACAAAAGAATTAAGAATAAAATTAGCAAAATAGCAAAGAAAATTAAAATAAACAGCTGAACATTAAGAAAATATAAAAACATACAAAATAAATTCTTCAAATTATAGTTGACTGGCTCGCCAACAGATGGCGCCATCAGTCAGTTGATATACAATATTGGAAAAAACCCAACCGACGCTAGGAAAAAATACATTTTTTATTTTAGTACTTATTTAAGATGAAACCAGAGTAGTATTAAGTAAGCTATTGAATTTAGCTAAATTATTTAGACGAATTAAAAGTTAAGACAAACCAAGTACAGTTAAATGAATTAAGCAGAAAATCTGTAAACAAAATAATTTTAAATGCCAAAAACTGCATTTTGGCATTTAAGCTCAGATTCACTTGAAATGATCAGACTGACTAGACTACAGCAGTAGAACCAACCGTTGCAGAATAAATCCCACAACATTTCTTCAATGCTGGGAAAGATTCAGAGCGTATCGTAGATAGCTCTGGGTCTTTTTTTGGAGCCAGCCACACCATCGAGGTATCTGTCTGATCGCTTCGTTTCGAATCTGAGGGCATTTAGAGTGAAAAGATTTCGAAATTTTGAAAATATAGTCCATAATAGGATCAAGATCTAGGTATCTGTGGTCACGGAGCGTTGACTATCATAGCTATCTGTTTATTTTGAAAAACTAGGAGCTTCTTGAAATTTGCGGTTGAGGAGGACGCCCAAATAGGACATCCATATAAGAGAATTGGTCGAAGGATAAATTTATAGAGAAAAACCTTGTGTCTGATCGGTAGCCTGCTCTTTCGTGAAATTGGGCTTTTTAGCTTAACGCTAGCAGCAATTACGTTTGCAACTACTTTGGCAAAGTGGGTGTTAAAGGATAATTTTGAGTCAAAAACTAACCCAGGGTACTTATACTCAGTAACCCAGGGGACTGATAAATTCGCAGACTTCCGCTGGGCTGATCTGACTAATATCATTTACGTGTGGTTGTTGAAGGAAGTGTTGGTGCGTCTGAAGAAAATAGGATCTTCGACGTCGTGATTCGTTTCAAACAAGTTGTAGACTATCAGCTAAAAGCTCGGCTTTCTCCTCAGGTGCATAAGCAAAAGATCCATTGGAGCGTATTAGTGGTCGGATGTTGGTAAATGGTTTCATCATCATCATTCAGGTTATGGAGTGTCCTTGGCCATGTGCGGCCTCTAAAACTCCGTATCTGGTAAAATAAAAGTCATTGGATGGAAAGAACATTGAATAATAAAGAAGGCAATGAGCATTGGTCATGTCCAAACGGTAAGATAAAAAGAAGAAAAAAGAAATAGAAAATCAAAAGCATGGTGCAAAAATTTAATTAGCAATTAAATACTTAAATTGAAACATTTAGCAGTAATTTGGAATTTTTCAAATTGTGATTTCGCGTTTTTTAGTTGATTGTAAAAATTATCAACACCTCCTATCATGTTGAAGATGTTTGTTACCTGCTGTAAAACGTAGACTGTTTTAGCAGCCGTGTCATGGTCAAAATTTTCCATAAAACTTTGTCGTTCAGGAATCACTGGTGGAGTGGCCTGCGGCGGTCCTTGCAAGTAAATGGTTTACGCAACAAAGACGTTCGTCTAAATAGTGTTGTTTGAGGCGTCATGGCCTCTATGGAATGTTCCCATCGTTGCTGAGAGAATTTCTTGGTCATTAGTATAACAACTGCTATTTGTCTGAAGTAATCGGCTCTGGCGTTTGGATCTCTAGACTTGCCAGAACCGACGTAGTACATTTGTATATTTGATTTCATTTTTGAGCTCGCTTGGAAACAAGCGGAGCTTTAAATCTAGGCTTAGAAGATTCGCATGATTCGATCGGCACAGCGGGTTCGCTTAAATGCAATAGGGGAAGGGGCGTAGTGCTTAGCACATAGCTAAAGTCCTCCCAATAGGCCAAAAGCTGATCTAGACTTTTCAGTGATTCAACGCAGGTTTCGAAGGTAAACAATACAGGTAGATGATCAGAATCAAGTTCGTTGATCACCTCTACTTCACAATTAAAAGGTATAAATTTAAAAATGTCAAAATCAAAGACATTTCCATTAACACTAATAATGTTAAATCTAGTTGACCCCCCAGACCAACAACTTTTAATCCTCTTTGTAATTTCAGATATTAGTTCAATTTGAATCCATTACGATTTGAACGACCGAAATTCCAACTAGAGTGGAAAGCGTTTGGGTCCTCGGCTAAAATCACATTATGTTCAGATTCCAGAGTCCTGTCTATGTCCTCCACCGGGTAACAATTAAAATAAAAAATATTTATGTATCTAGAATCTTTTCCAAGGTCTATTCCCTGTAAACACTGATAAATATTTATACCAATTTTTGTGACATTTGGATCGAAATTATTTCAGTTATGGTGTTTCGCGTGGAAACAAAAAAAATATAAAAACACATTTTGAGTTATTGCACAAAACAACTTTTAAATGTAAATAAATTTTTAAAATACAATTGTATATGTTAGAATCCTCCTGTTTTATAAGTGTCACCCTCTTTGTCATTAAATAACACTGTCTTTTTCTTTCTGAGGGCTCTCAAAATTTTTCTGCGCTTCTTTACATAACGTGTTGATAATCGCTTGATTTCTGATGTTATCAAGATGTTTGTAGCCTTTTAATGTAAAAAATCCAGGATTTTCTATGTTCAGCTTTTAAACACCTTTAGGCAGCCCTTACATCCCTCATTAAATTGTATTGCTGCATCATAGGCTCCTAATTTAACAGTTTTCAGCCAAACAAAAACTTCTTTCGGCAATCTTCGCCATAAAGTACCGTTAACGCTTTCATTTGCATTTTGTGTTTTACTGTGCAGACATTTTTGCAGATCTCTTGAGCATAGCTCTAAATACACTGGCTTGATTATATTCAGAATATTATTTAGCAGGCCAGTGTATTTTTCACTGATGGTTTTCCCATTTGCTATAGCTTGCTGATAAAAACACCAACTTTCTTTCCCAATGGGACACTGGCCATGCATGGATTTGTTTTTGTTCGATGCACAATGGAATACGGCATATATTACACTGTGCTGCATATTTTTTAAATTGGCAACATTGCTACGTATTGCAATGCCATAGTAATTTTGTAGTTTATCAATAAAGGCATCTGTCAATTTACCTTTACCAGATAAACCTTTGGTTTTTGATTTTAATTTACGCATTCTTGACCCTACTCATTTTTGTATGTGACCAATGCATTCTAATTTCCACAAACTGTTTATTCCATAAATGTTTTGCACCTACAAAAATCCTTTGGAATCGCCATCTCCATATTAAGTAGTGTATTTCAGCTGTCGAGATTTCACCGATCTTGAAAATATTCGATGAGCCTCAATAGATTCCATTTTGGCAGAAGAGCCTTCATAGTTGCATTGGCATATATGATCTGCTTTTAAAGCAACATATTCAGCATTGTTATGCACTTTTTTGTAGTTTTCTGCAGGTGGGGCAGTACGAAGACATAACTTCCAAGTCTAATACTTTTCTAGTATCAATGGAAAGTACAGCGACACAGCCATTTAATGAAGTATGTCCTCTACGTTGCCATGTTCCATCTACAGAAACACCACATTCATCTCGGTTAAAAGTTTCAGCGACTTCCTTGGCTGCATTGCACATAAATCTTCTTCTACATCTGTCACAACTTTCAAAAGTTTGTGCTCGTGCTTTTTATAACCTGATTTTGAAAGTGCTGGCAAATTCATTGTTGCACAAAATTTATAAGCTGAAGAAACACCTTTGCCTATTTGCCACATGACATAGACAAATCTTGCATTTACTTCAGGAACATTTAGTGTTTTCTGGGTTGAAGAAAACCCTTTTAAAAATTCCCCTCAGTGTCTCATCTTCAGATATGTATGTGTGTCACGACCCCGGGGTCTTTTCATTCATCCTTTCGTCTTCCTTTTTTTCCCATTTTTCATCGTCCAGATCACAGACCTCATTATGTCTCATTACGCTGTGTATTTTTGTCTTTGTTATCTTCAGAGCTCTTGCTTTATTTGTTTTTGTCATTTCTGAGTTTGATTTACGTCGTTTCTTGAATTGTTTTTGTATTGCGTGGGTGTAGTTAGATTAATATTGTTTATTTCCCTTATTGGTTCTGTGTTATATATGGTTTCACTAACAATGTCAGTTTTCTGACCCACGTGATTCTATCATAAAGATAGAATCGATAATTAGCGATCAGTGGGGTCTCTCCAGGTCTTAGTTTAGTTTCCTGGACCGAAATAACGTCAAGGTCGTATTCTAATATGAATTCTCTTACCTCATTGATTTTAGAAC
Source organism: Caerostris darwini (assembly GCA_021605075.1). Classification (NCBI taxonomy): domain Eukaryota; kingdom Metazoa; phylum Arthropoda; class Arachnida; order Araneae; family Araneidae; genus Caerostris; species Caerostris darwini. The sequence continues at coordinate 9,860 of BPLQ01000735.1, forward strand.
GCAATCCATTTGCATTCCAGGTGGCAATCCTGAGAAGTTCCAAGCGGGTATTGAACATTAACGGGTGCTGCTCGTTTTCACGATCTCACAATAAGCATGAAATATGAGATAAGCCCTGGTGTGGGTATCCGTCTCATAACACAGCTGTGGCAAACATTGTCTAAAAGCATCAGCTAGTATCGGTCCGTCCATGCCATGATGAGGTCAGCTGGTGAACCGCAGTAGGGGACATCGCCGGCGGCGCGTGGTTGACGCGTGCCGCGGGAGCAGGTACGGAGAACACGGGAGCTGTTTGCGATGCTGGTATCCTGGGAATTCCCTGAGGAGGAGTTTGTTGGGTGGCTGACGCGTGCCGCTGTTGACCTGCGGTCAGACTGGCGTACGATAGCTCCTGGGTTACGAGCCTGAGCCCTGGTGTGGGAAGAGGGAGCTTCTTCTGAGATTTCTTTGGCTTTTTGTTCTTAGAGCCCGGACATCTGGGGCTTGCTCAGAGGGACGGTCGCAATTCTCTGCTTTGTGCGGGCCGGCGCATCGGACACACCTGGTCGGGAGTAGAGTAGAGGCTAGTTTATGATTGGAGTACTTAGGGATTACCCTGTACCTCCGAATAATTTAAGTTCTTAATTATTTAATTTTACATATTTAATCTTTTGATTTAGAAAACTTTTAAAAGAGCACATGCTCCGAGTCACTGTCGGCGGCGCATGGATGACGCGTGCAGCGGGAAGTGGTGGGGCAGCTACCGGCATCCTGTGAATTCCCTGGGGGGGAGTTAGTCGCGTGGCCTGGGTGCGTCGGTGGTTACCTGCGGTGAGGCTGGCAAAGGACAGTTCCTGAGTTACTGGCCTGGGTGGTGGTACGAGAAGCTGGGGCTTTTTCGTTTGCGCTTTGCCTTTCTTGCCCTTGTTTTTTGAGCCGGGACATCTGGGGCGGCCCCGCCAGTTGGCGGCGTGGTCCCCTCCGCAGTTGACGCATGTCGCTGCTTGATCGGATGGTCGCGTGCAATTTTCAGCCTTGTGGCATCCGACACACCTGGTCGGGAGGCGGCATACTTCCGAAGAGTGGAAGTAGCCGTAGCAGTTCCAGCATTGGCTGGGGCCAGGGCGTCCTCTGTTTGCTTCTAGACACACTTCGGTGCCCAGGAGCTCAGTAACATCATATATACGTGATGCCTGCAAATTTTTCTTTATTTGCGCGTAGAACAATGGCATCGGTTCTTTGGTCTTGTATTTCGATAGTCGGGATAACTTTCCGACTTCGAAGCCTTCGACGGTTAATTCCTCAACTATGGTGTTGAAGTCTGTGCTTTCTGGTAGCTCTCGGATAACCACTTTGATTGGTCTCTCCTCCTTGAGAGAATAGCTCTTGTAGTCGCGACCACGATCATCCATGAAGCGGGTGAGCTTTCTAAAGTCATCATCCGATTGCACCTGTAACGTCATAAACCTCCCTGTGTACTTGGACTGTAGGAGGGGTACTTCTGTCTTGAGTACGCTAAGTGTGGCGTTCAAGTCCTGTTTAGGTTGGAAGTAGATAGGTGGGGGTTTCGCCACTTGGACGTTGGTATCATTAAGTTCAGGTATATTATTAATATTACCTACGGCGGCAAAGAAGTTCCTGGTTGGTAAATATACTTGTTGCAATACTTGTTTCTGCTTTGAAATAAGATGTTTCGCCGGTGAAATAAAACCTTCCGCGTCGGCTTGCCTTTTAACCATGCGGTTAAGAGGGGCCTCTTTGGCTATGGCGATGGAGGCATCCAATATGGGGAGCGCAGGGGCGCTTGGTGTGGATAATATTTCACGGGCGTTTTGAGCCCTCAGGCACCTATCTTCGATTTCCTTCATCGAAGGGATTTGGAATAGGGCTATGCCGAATTCAAAACGAAACCAAGTTCTTTATAAAGCTCGCCCATATCAGAGGGACATTGAGCGGCCGCCGGATCGTCTATGTGGGTTCTGCGCAACTTCGCAGCAGATTTGGTCAGTCTCTCCTTAAGACTAGATGCCTGTGGGAGAGCTGCCTGGTTTATCAATACATATCCGTCATTCAGCTCTTTTAATTGAGGAGCAGGTGAGATGTTAATTGGTCCATTTCCGTGATCGGTTTCAGTGTCGATGTTTGTATCAGTAGTCAGTGCCGGGCTAGCCGGGGAGGTGTAGTAGATAATCGGTGGGGGTGGGGGAGGGGGATCCTCCTCCTGATTGTCCGTTGTTTGGTTCATTTCATTGAAAATAAAAGAAATAATTAAAATCAATAAAAGAAACGTATGTTAATTAGATAAATTGCTTAAAATAAGCTAGCACGCAAAACGTTGAACTCAGAATAGCGCGTTTAGAACCTATCTGAGCTATTTCTCAGTGTTTTTACTTTTCTTCAGAGCGCGGTGGAGTTGTTTGAAAAAGAATTAATGGTGTTTTCCCAGTTTTTGTTATTTAAAGAGTTTGACAGTTTTTTAATGTTTGCGTGATGTGCTTTTAATTGACGTTTAATCGCGGGGTTTTTTGTACGTTGCCAAAGTCTGCGGAGGTAGTTTCTCTTTTTAATTTCGGTTTTAATATTTTGAGGAACTTTGTTTACGAGTGGGAAGTTTTTAGGTTTAGAAGATTTGTCAAAAGCGTTGTATAGCGTGTTTGTAAAATTAGCAATGGCTTTATCGGTCGCGTCGGTGTTATTTAAGTCAAACACGAATTATTACATTGTCGACATTTAAACTAGAGTGTTGTAGAATGTTATTATAATTGTGCCAGTCTGTGGTTACTAGGTGTGGATTTTTATGAGGTGTTTCGCTTACTGCGATGTCAAAAAGTACTGGGAAGTGATCGGAGTTTAGTTCGTGTTTGACTACCGCGGCAGTCGGAAACGGAATATTTTTATAGATTGCGAAGTCGATGATTGTGTTGTTCGCAGGATTTTCAGTATTAAGGTGCCTTCTCCCTGTCGGCGCGAGGATTTTTGTGTTAGGTCTGCTATTTATGTGCTTGATTAAATTATTGCCTCTGGTGTTGTTTGAGGTGTTATACCATGAGGTGTACTTCGCGTTGAAATCGCCTGCGATGATGATGTGCGGCTGTATGTTTAGTAATTTGTTGAGATCGTCGATCGGGAAAGTATCCGAGTGTTTGCAGTAGATAGAGGCGAAAGCGATTTTTGTGTTGTCGGTGACCTGAAGATTTATGATGGTGGCTTCTATTCCAGTCATTTGCGGAGTCGGGAGCTGGTGATGATTTAGAGAATTTTTAACGTAGATACAAGATACCGCAAGATCGTAAATTAGTGTAGTTAATGCGATCATTCTTATAAAGAGTGAAGTTTGGAATTTTGGGCTCACGTCCTGGTTGGAGGCAAGTTTCCTGAATTAAAAATATATCTATATCGTGGTCGGAAACAAACTCGATGACCTCGTTCATATGCTTAAGTTAATCCGTTTGAGTTCGATGAACCAAACCGCAGAGAATGCAGGTTTACAGCGCGTGGGGAGAAGAGTTTAGAGGCCGTATCTCCTTGAATACTCTTGGAGAATCTTAGCTCCTTTGAGGTGGGGGTTATTTAGAGATTCTAGCTCTGGAATTAAATCTATGACAACATCGAAGATGCCGTCAGCGTTCAAGCTGTTGTCCCTGGCGAGTCGAAGAAGTATTGTGAGAAATTCATAGGACGATTCGTCCAGCGGTTTGTTTTGCGGGGCTTGCGGTCTTGGGCGGTTTGTGGTAGCAGCGGCGTACGAAAAATCAGGTGTTCTGCTCGGTGGAAGTGGCTGAGTCCTGGGTTGAACTTTTGTAGTTTGGGGAATTTTAGCAGTAATTTGGTTAGGTTTGCTCGAAATTGGAGTAGAGTTGAAATCAGTTATCTGATTAGGGTTCTTTTGAGGGAACCTTGGGCATGGGCGCCAGTTCGCTGAATGATCGCCGGAGCAATTAGCACACTTTAGCGGATCTTCTGGATTACGATCGCAATCTTTCGCGTCGTGGTTTTTTGCACATTTTACGCACCTTTTAGGAAGGTGGCATCCCTGGCTATTGTGAAAGAAACCCTGGCAACGGTAGCATTGCGGTATGCGGTTTCTTCCACGGTATCGTTCTACGCTGATCCTAGAGCCTAGGAGTAGAGTTTCGCTATAAATAATTTCAATTTCGTTGTTGTTCTGAAGTTGAACGTAGAAAAGTGGCATGGGTATATTTTTTGACTTTTTAAGCTGAGTTATGTTAAGAATTTTATACGTGCCGCTTAAATTACTGAGCGCGGATGCAATTAAATTGGGGTCGGTGCACGAAGGGAACCCTCTAATTAGAACTGTAACTGGTTTCTCTGATTTAAGTGAGAAACACTTAAAATCGAATCCCTGATCTATTAAAAAATGCTTGAGCCTCATGTGCTCCTGTTCTGCCTGGACTGTAATTTTAAAGAAATGATCTCTGGACATGACTGCAGTCATGCTTGGAGCTTCCTGTCTAATTAAAGTTAATATGGAATGCCAATCTGGCCTAGTTTTTACAAAGAATGGCGGAATTCGGGGTCTGCGTGCTAATTGCTCGCGGTTTCCGTCATCAGCCACTTCCGGGTGTGAGTTAGTAGGAAGAGAGAACTTGTTAGTAGCTATATTTACCGGTGCAGGATTGGGGGGTCTACTTCGCTGTTGTTCTGTAACTGCACGTAAAATAACGGCATTGGGACATTTTTGGACTTTTTTAACTGCGTGATATTCAAGATTTTGTAAGTGCTGCTTAGGCTACTTAATGCAGAAGCTATAAGATTGGGGTCCGTGCATGACGGGAAACCTCTGATAAGAACTTTGACTGGTTTCTCCGACTTAAGTGAGAAACACTTAAAGTCGAAGCCCTGGTCAATTAAGAATTTTTTGAGCCTCATGTGCTCCTGCTCAGACTGTACTGTGATCTTAAAAAAGTGGTCCCTCGCCATGACTGCATCCATGCTTGGGGCTTCCTGTCTAATTAACGTTAGGATAGAGTGCCAGTCCGGCCTCGTTTTTACGAAAAAGGCGGTATGCGCGGTCTGCGTGCAATTTGCTCCCGGCTTCCGTCGTCAGCCACTTCCGAGTGTATGTTAGTGGGGAGAGAGAATTTATTAGTCATAGTTACCATAGTAGGATTCGGGGTGTCAATTGTACCCTTCTTGGTTTTTCTGCTCCCGGGCGTGATGTAGCCCTCAGCGTCTACTGACATTGGTGTTTTCCTCTTTTGGGAGGTCACCTGTTGTGGTGGTTGTGCTTTGGCAGCAGCAGCAGCGGCGGCCCTCTTTTTAGCATTTTCTAATTGTTCCAGGTGGGTCGTGTAGATTATGTCTAACGCCTTCTGGTTGGGAGGTAGGCGTCCGTAAAGGACGTTCAGTTCTTTGCAGATACCCTGCATCTCCTCTTTGTGTTCCGCGATCCGTGTCGCTATGGCTGACTCATCACCTCGGGTACAGTGGGTTATTTGTATACCCATGTGGTCCATATTGTCCTTAAGTGTCATAAAACGTTGGATTGACTCATAATTAGTTGCAACAAAGTTGCCATCAATAACTGTTTCGCTAGGGTGCTTTTTCAGCATGTTGACATTATTAGTCTCTGCGAGACTGGTTTCATCATTCTGCGTGGGGGAAAAAGGAGAAAAATTCTCCTCTCCACCTGAGGCATCACCATCCATATTCATTGAATCGGTGTACGTCGATGGAGTACCTCGGTCGCGAAGCGACCAGACCTCCGAGTTGCTAGATCAAAAAATGAGTTAAGTCGGCTCAAGGCCCATTGTAAATTGTTAAAAGCCCATTGCAAAAATTACAATTAAATTAATTATTCAGTATAAAGAGAAAAAACTAAATTACAAAAAATACAAAATAAAACAGACAGAAAAAGAACAAAAGAAGAGAAAACCTTAGCACATGTGAGCACCAACGCGACAGTATCAAATAAAGATAAAACTCGCGAACGCGAACCCTAAACAAACTAACCAGGACCATGGAGAGTAATAAAATGTCAAAAAGTGTCAAAAAGTGAGAAAAAGGGAAAAACCCACTACTTATTGATGTGTAAAACGTGCCTCGGTCTTTTACGCGCGCAAGGAAGTGTGATGTCGTAGTTAAGTGTGTTTATATGATTAATTACCGGGTTTGTAGAGTTATCAATGGATGTATAGAAATTTTTAGCTATTTTTTCAACAAATTCGCGAAAGCTAGGCATGGATAGAGAATGTTTGATTTCTTTGTTTCGAAAATACCACGGTGCGTCAACAATCATACGGATTACTTTATTTTCCAGTCTTTCAATAATTAAAAAATTACTACGTGCAGTGGAGCCCCAGACTGGACTCGCATATGCTATTATTGGACGTAAATAAGCAAGATATATTAGTTTTTTAATTTCAATAGTTAGTATAGAGTGTCGGCCAAGGACAGCATAAAATTTTCTTAGTTGGTTATTAAATTTATTTCTTAGATATTCTATGTGAGCTTTAAATGTTAGTTGTCTATCTAGAATTACACCTAAATATTTTGCTTCTTTAGACCAGGAAATGTTAGTGTTATAAATAAGAATGTTAGGAGGAGTACGATTAATTTTCCTGGTAAATAGTACTGCTTCAGTCTTCGCGACATTTAACTTAATTTTCCAAGTGTCTAACCAATTTTCAAGTGTATTGATGTAATTTTGTAAATTTTTTTGAATGATGTGTATGTTCCTTCCCTGTGTAATAATGGCTGTATCGTCAGCGTAAAGAGTAAGTTTAATTTTGTAATCTTGCGGAATGTCATTTGTGTATATGTTGTATAAAAATGGTCCCAAAATCGAGCCCTGAGGAACTCCTGCGAGTATATTATGACTGTTAGAATCAAGTTGGTTAACGGAGACTACGAAGCTCCTTTCAATAAGATAATGCCGGATAATTTTGATGAGAAAAGGAGAATATTTAAAACGAATCATTTTATATATGAGGCCGTTAAGCCAGACTCGGTCGAAGGCTTTAGCTACGTCTAAAAAGATGGCAGCAGTGTCCTGTTTCCAGGAGAACCCTTCGCAGATAGTTTCAGTGATATTGAGAAGCTGATGAGTAGTAGACAGTTCTTTAGTGAAACCAAATTGCTGAGAAATGAGAATTTTTAAATCTTGGGATTCTGTGTTTAGGATATTGGCAATGACTCTTTCCACAATTTTGCTGATAGTAGACAAGAGAGAGATAGGACGATAACTGGAAGGCGATGTGGGGTCCTTACCAGGCTTGAGAATTGGAAGAATCCGAGCTTTTTTCCATTTTGTCGGGAAGTGGCTATAAGTTAGGATAGCGTCTGTAAGTTTGCAAATTTGGAGAATAATCTTGTAGGGAACATTTTTCATCATTTTGTTGGTAATACTGTCTATCCCCGGAGTTTTACTAATTTTGAGATCCTTTATTACTGTGATTATTGAAGAAGCCTTAGTTGAAGGAACGGAGAAATTTGGACTATTATTAATGGCAAGAAAAGACTCAATGGTGTCATTCACTTCAATATCGATATTATTATTGATGGAGGGGTTCTCCTGGAACTGCTCCTTCAAGGTGTTGGCAAGCACTTCAGCCTTGTCTACGTCAGTAGTGACTGTAGCGCTGTTACTTTGGAGAGAGTGAATCTTGGTTCTTTGACGTCTGAATCATTCCCCTATTGTAACTGTCCTTTCTATTTTAAATAAATCCGAGTTCCCCGGCGATCCCCCGACGTCAAGTCACGTCACACCCCCTCCACTGTGCTCTATATACTACCTTACTATATTATTGTTATACCATCTTTTATTAATTTACATCCACGCTAATTATCTTCATTTGCTAGTAATTGGGGCTAAATCCTTCTTGGACACGGAACCCCATTCCCACCCCCTCGAATGACTTGACTTCGGTGACAATCTCTACTTCTTCTACACATAAACTGTTCCTACCCACATACTCAACAAGCGCCAACAGTCGAGTGGTCATTGCATCTGTCTTCCGACCCAACGGGCAACGGGCGTACCTGTTACGGAGTTCCTAGGTGGCTTTAAGAGCCACAAAACCTCCACATCTTAAGTTAATTAGAAAATTTGCAAAATGTAATTGCTTCAATTAAAGAATGCTAATAAAATAAAAGAGATCATTAAAAAGTTAGGAAAAACATCGCTTGCCTGAGAACAATTAAGGCAAGAGATCGGAAAAAGTTAAAACTATAGGTACAATTAGGGGTCCGTTGACGATGCCCAAAAAAAAAAAAAAAAAAAAGATTAAAGATACAAAAATTTACATATAAACAAAAGAACAAGTAAAAAATACATATGACAAAAACAAACATTTGTTGTCTGGCCCGCCAACAGATGGCGCCACCAGACGGATGAACATAGTAAAACCCACCCGGAGGCGGGGAAAACATTATGAATGGATGAAACACAGTGGGGAGGAGTGAAAAACAGCAAATGACATGATTATATGAAAATATGGTACAATTTAACACAGTGAGATGATAATAAACAGTATGAAAGCAAAAATATAAAAGAAACACATAAAATTATAAAAGTTTGAACAAAAGTCGTTTTCTAAATAGAAGAACGAGCAGGTACAATTACAGACAAACAAAACAAATACAAAGATAAATTTACAAAAGTCAGGTAGCCATGCTCTAATTTAAGTTGCACATCGTAGCAAACAATTAAAATTAAAAATGCCAAAAACTGCAGCTCAGATTCGCTTGAAGTGATCTGAGTGACTAGTCAACAGCCACAGCAGTAGAATCGGTAGGTGCAGAATAAATTCCACACCGCCTTTTCAACGCCGGGAAAGATTCCCATTGCGCATCATAGATGGCTCTGGGTCTCTTCCTGGAACTAGCCACGCCAGGATGGTAGACTGGAATTTGCCGGATCGCTTCGTTGCGGATCTGAGGGCATTTAGAATGAAACGATTTAGAAATTTTGAAAATATAGTCCATAATGGGTTCTATATTCAGATCTCGGTGGAGTTGCTTCCTTCGAACAAACCACGGGGCGTTGGTTATCATAGCTACCTGTTTATTCTGAAACACTTGGAGCTTCTTAAGATTTGCGATGGAGGAGGATGCCCAGATAGGACATCCATATAAGAGAATTGGACGAAGGATAGACTTATAAAGTAAAACCTTGTGTCTGATCGCTAGCCTACTCTTTCGAGAAATAAGGCTTTTGAGCTTAACGCTAGCAGCAGTTGCTTTAGCAACCACTTTGGCGAAGTGGGAATTAAAAGTCAATTTTGAGTCAAA
>BPLQ01000737.1:0-18265 GCA_021605075.1 Caerostris darwini
TAGCCTTTTAACTATCTTTAACCAATCTAATACAAACATCTAATAAAAAAATTTAACTCTAACTCTCTAACACTTTAACCCAAGTTTAACTCTCTTTTAGATTAAATGTTAAAAATACGACATCCAGTAATTATTGATTACCCTTCACATAAAAAGTCATAAGATGTGTATTAAAAATATTATATCCTGCACATTTTGAAAGCACTATTTCCTACATATTTATATTTTTCCAAGGCTCAAAGGGACATTCTACGGAACTACATTTCAACAACGTATGTCATTGGTCACCGTATCGGGGCACTAATCGAGCGATTATGCGGAAACGAACCACCACCTATCCATCTATTTCCACGACAATCACCCGAAATAAGGCTCGGGAAATTCCCCATCCGGCGCCAAAGCTGGATTCTCTAATACCACCCACAGCCCAACGGACGTCATAAAGAATCAACCGGATTTGTCCGGCAAGTGAAAATGATCTCGCAGATAGCGACTTCGTCCCAGTGCATTATGGGTTATGAGTTGGACGTGATCCCATTTAGACGGCGTTATGGTCTCTGCGCGAATGAATTGCCAGTTTCAGATCGTTTTTACGAGTTTATAAACGGATCTTTATACCTTTTTTTTGCCTCCAGCAGATTCGTTCCTCTGGACTTGTATGCGAGTGTGAAATTGGAGATGGCACTAGAGCCGTTATGTACAAACAAATCGGTGAAACGAATCGCATTATGGCCAAAAGTAATAAGTGGGAATGGAGCTTAAGGCTAAATTTGAAGAGTTAAGAATGAGTAGGGGTTTCATTGTGATAACTCGACATTATAGACTAACTACATAACTAAAGATTAATTTGTATCAAACTGATTTTAAAAGCTTTTTGTCTAATTTTTTTTAAATGCATGTAAAAATTACTGAAGTCTTAGTGAATTATTGAAATTATATATATATATATATTATAAAATGTGATGATTTGATCAGATCTAAAAATCTGATGGTAACATGTTTAGTAAGTTCCAAGTCAACCTGAGTTGTCTTTGAGTTATGTATTTACAGCAAAAAATTCTTTGCTTTATTGATAAGAAAATCTAAATAATAAATAACGACGTAATTTAGCGTAAATAAAAAACAAATTGTTGGATACATTACAAAATTTCTCAAATTTTTTTATAAAAATTAAACACTTTTTCTTCATTGGTGCATCACCATGATGAGCCAAGGCAGTCTGTCTAGCTGTAAATTTCTGAGACAGGAGATGATTCCTTTTTAAGGGGTAGGGTCTCCCCTGCTACAGTCATAGACTTTAGAACTATGATTTTAAAGTGGATTCCGAACCTTTAAAAACAATATATATACAATCAATAACCACGATGCTTATTAGTCTGAATTAGATATAATATTTCTGCATTTCGGAGATAATTATAAATACTAACTACATATTATAAAATAATCTAATTACTATTACAGTATTTATAGTTTGTTGTATTATTTTATTATTATTTTTCGATTTAGTTATTAAATATAAAAAGCGTGCATAACAAACTCTCCTCCTCAACTCAAAGTTTTACAGTCATAGTAGACAGGGATTCAGTTTAAGGTGGATTCCGAACCACTAGAAGTATCCACGACTCGAGCGCCAGAATGCTAGTCAAATCCGGCCCTCCGGCCCCCAAAATTAAACACATAATAGTATAATTTAGTTTTTATCCGAATCCCAAAGCACAAAATTAAGAATGATTTTCATGTTTTTGTAATCTGAAATTTGGAATTATGAATTTCATTTTTTTTTTTGGTGGTATAGTATGCTCAATTTAAAGCGACACAATATTATTATCAAGAACAATATTAAATTGAATTATTATATGTAATTGTTGCATTACATTTATTTATACATTAAAAATAATAAGTACAAGTTTTAACAGCTTCTTATAATGTTTAACATACAATCAATGCTAAACTTGACTCAGCATTCAAAACCACCACTCCAAGCTGAAATGTACCGTCACAGTTTTTTATAGAACAGTTATACATTTTCAGCAAAATTGTTTAGAAATCTTTACATAACATTTGTAAATCTTGTATGGAATAATCTGTGAAAATTCTTGACTCTTAATAAGAATTTAATCTTTTCAAATACTGAGATTTTCAAAAGTATGGTTTTCGATTTATTTTATGTCTTTAAATTTTGAAATTTTGAAATACAAATTTTAATGATGTAGAAATAAAAATACTTTAACAATTAACAAAAAAAAAAAATTTAATCATTGAATCAAAATTAAGGAGACTTGAACCTTATAACTGTAAAAAAAAAAAAAACTTTTTGAAGAACTATTAAAATAATTAAACAAATATATTCAAGAAAATTAGAAAAAAATTCAGAAACATAGAATTTTAAGGATGGTCATTTATTTGTTAATGCAAAACAAATAAAGATAAAAAAGAATCATGTTAAAGAATAAGACGTTTTTGAATATATCATTTGAAAATAATGATGATAAATTCATTAAATTATGATGATAAATCATCATGAAAGAATAATATGAAAATGGACACATGCAAAAATAGATGTTTCCATGATTAATGTCCTAATTATTGGGGAATTTCAAATAAATTCAGTACAATGTTGTAAAAATAAAAAAAAATCAATTTTAGTTATAAAAAGGCTATTAATGGATAAAAATAAAGCAATTAGCTTATTTTAAAAATTAAATTTTTAAACTGAAAAACTTGACAATTGGAACATATTTATTATGTATAAGCAAATTTTTTATTGTAGTAAAAATTATCTAAAATCTAATTTAAATCTGAACATTAAGTCCATTGGAAGGAAGTGCATTTACTTTCAAAAACTGATTCATGCTTACCTAAACAGCAATTTTACTCCATAAAGTATGTATATAATTATAATTTTGCCAAATAATCTTAAAATTTCTGTACATTTATTATCTCATGATTACTAAATGTATCTTAACTATTAAGTAATTAATTACAGGTCAAAATGCATATTGTTATAACATAGATTTTGCATATATTATACACAATTCAAAAATATTTTTATAATTTGAATTAAAAAAAGCAACTTTTCAAAGGTTAAACAAAATACTACTTTTCTACTGAATTTTTGGTTCTAAAATTACTATTTATTTATACAGGTGCCTGAAATGCAGAAGAAATATTCTATTTCATACCATAAATTTGCAAATATCTCAGGAGTTGTCAGTTAATACGCTGTAATACTAAGTCTCGCCTCATTTCCTGCATCTGATAGAAAGAATTTTTTGCATAATTCCAAATAAAATAACCCACTGGAGATACATCTATGTAGTACCAACCTATAAATTCACAACTCCTTAACGCTGCCAGTACGCTGCAGTCTTGAATTTACTTCCTGAAAACAATAATTTTTAATCATATATATATATATACACACACATATATACACATATATATATATATACACGAGTATATATTCGCAGCATTATTGTGAGCTAGTAAAAACATTTTACATTGATTGCTCAAAATTTTTTAGTAATTTTTGTAATTTCATAAAGTGTTTTTAAAGTAATACAATAATAAAACATTCTGTAGAATGAATTTCTTCGCATTATAATTCTTTGCAAAGTAGCATGCCATATCTTTCAAAATGTTTGTATATCTAATCCTATTGAGAAATGTATTTTTTACTATGATGTATTTTTTACTATGATGTATTTTTTACTATGATGTATTTTTTACTATATGAATATTTACTTTTTAAAAGCACATTATAATTATTCATTGATGAATATTACATTATCTTTAAATAGCAAACAAAGACAATGAAGAAATTAAGATTAATGCTTCATTAAGCATTTTTTAAGGGCTTTTTTATAAGTTTCAAAAAATAAACACGAAAATCTTTTCATCAATGAATTTCTGATAATTCACTGATGAATAAAACACACTATACCCTAAAATAAATCGATATAGTTGAGAATAAAATTAGTTTATATAATCAAGAGCCTAACTACTAAAATTAATTTAATGTTTTCATTAGATTCATTTTCTTTATATACAAAACTGAATGAATTACATAATATTATATTATGTAATATATTTTTTTGTCTAAAAACTCTGACCTTCGGTATCACAGGCTCCAGCTTCGATTCCTGGCGGTAGCATAGATGTTTGTTTGTGGTTCGAAATTCAGGTTAAACTGTAGGTCCTGGTCTAATTAACCTACAGAGTGCACAAAATGACCGTAGAGCGACAAACTTCTCTCAAAACAAAAATTTTATAAATTTTTTCACTACATATTAATTTTGGTAAAAGAAAATATTGCTGTAAAAATCAGTATATGCTATACAAAAAAAAAATTCATATATAATTAAATTTTTTTTAAAATATACTTGATTATCGTTTATTATCTTTATAAAATATAATTATTTTTTGAGCTCTTTTTTGCAAGTTGAGACTGTAAAAAATTAATTCATTAGCATTACTGAAATGAAATTCTCATCATATTGGGAATTGTAAAGAAAGGCAAATTTCTTTTTATTAGTCCTATTGATGTAATTTTTAAATTAATAATACAAAGAATCACATCGTTAATAAGTTATTTCTGCACTCGTCATCAAATTAAATTAAACAAAAAAAAAATGTTTAAAAAAAATGTTTGTGGAGTAATTTTAAAGGAAAGACCAATTATAAAACAGAAACACCTTTTTAATCGTACTTTACACAGTATCTACAAAACAATGGCTTACAGAAATGATATGTCACAAAACAATTTTCATCTCGATCTCAGCAACATCAAATTGTAGAACAATTTATAACATCGTTTTCATTCTTTTTAAATAAAATTTTTGATTATTTTCAATTTTTTGAATTTATAATAAACTTAATATTCAATCATATCCGTTGTAGATTTATTTAACTTTCACGAAACTTAAATATGAGGTAATACATCAGAATTAGCTAACTTTAAATGTATCATTTAAATTAAAAGCACAAGCACTACATTTTAAGCAGGGAACTTTATTTTAATCTAAAAAAAAAGAAATTTTTCTCTAAGTTACATTTTAAATATAATTGTCTGGAAATAATTGTGAAAAACAATTTATTTAATATTGATTTGAAACTACACAGATACTACACATCCTATAACCACGTAAAATTCGAAAATATCCTCAATTTATGTAATTTAACTCCTGTACTACTAATAATTTCACAGCTTATTTATTATGATTAATAACTATTGCAAATCTTTATAATGTAACTTAGCATATTATAATTAGTTTTAAATTACCATCATCATAATTAGCTCGATAGCTAAAGGTGAGGCAGTTCTGTATAATTTTTTTAAAAAATGATTCAATTTCAAGTTGAAGTTTAAAATAGTTTTATGACAGTTTTATGTTAAAATAAACGAATTTTCATTTATTAATTACAAATTATAAATTTATTTTTAAACAATTATTGATTATCTGTAATTTTCCAAGTTATTTTGATGATTACATTAATTTGATGGATATTTACTATGAATAAATATAATAAATAATTTTAAGTAAATCAATAATCATAATTTTCGCGATAATTTAAATATAAAACGTTATTAAAATTTCTTGATTTTCAATTTGCATCCATTTATTCTGAAGGTTAAATAATCGGATTTGTTCATTTTATAGGGAAATTGTTTTCATTGTTCTTGAAATCTTCATGATGAATGACAGCAAATGAAAGATGATCTCTTCACTAGAAATACCATACCAGTCAAGCAACAAGTTACATTATCTCTATTGTGAGATTAATTATTTAGTAAGATGTAGTGAAGTTTCATTCTGTTCAAATGGAGGCATCTATTAATTTGCAAGGACTGCAAGAAATAGTTTTTAACATCTATGCCATAAACCTTGTATTCAGAGATTTTCGGTTTAAAAGGATATTTAAGGAATTGCATTTAAACTGCTTCTTGTCTTATCCATTAGTTCAGCTTAGTTTAATGAATTTGAAACTCTTTACAAGTTGCATTTCACTTTTTTTTAAGCAGCAATTCATTTTTTTTACCATGCTTATGTTTCATAACCAAATTCTCCAGTAAGTTCTGAAATTATTTTCTAACAATCAGTGAAACTCTGCACCAATTTTTAACATATTCACAAATCAAATGACCACCATATTTCACAATTATTCAGAGTTTTTTCTTCACTTAATAGCTTAGTCAATGGTCAATGGTCTTAGTCAATGGTAGATCTTTGCGAAAATCAGAAGAATCTGATTTGCTTCAATTTTTCTAACACAAATAAAGATAACCTTAAATATTTAGGGACATATGAATCTATGGTCTGTGTCACCACCACCTGTGCTGATGCACTAAAGGATGAGAGTACGTAGGCAGCATGCTGAAGGTGCCAATACAGGAATTGCTGATGGCGGCCATGTTTGTCATGGAGGTGATAGAAGAAAGGTCTGCAGTTATGTTGGTGCTTCGAGGTGTGTTGGCTTCTTGCTGTTGCTGCTTCAGAGATGCTGGTTGGCAAGGTTTGCCATCTCTCACCAGAACAGGCACTGCCACTCTTCTGGGAGAAGGAAGAGGATTCACGTCCAAGCCTTTCTCTTGGCGAGCTCTTTTCGTCTTGTACCTGTAACAAGTTGAAATTTATAATTGCTTTTTACAGAATTTTTTCACTTGAGGAATTAATTTTTTTTATCAATTGTTTCGAAATACTTTTTGGGATAGTGAATATAAATGAATACAGAATAGAAAAACCAGGCAAAAGAACTTGATAGCATCATAAAAGAAACATAACAATAGAACAATTAGGACTTCCTCCCCCCCCCCCTTAGTTTACACTAAATTATAACATCATATTGAAATAATTTTTAATCAAATAGTTTTTATTAAAATATTTACGACTAAATGTACCATATGTGCATTTAATAAAACTTTAAAATTACTTACGTGTTTATCACTGAACTCCTCCTAAATGGCTGAATAGATTGTTTGACAAACCGAACACAATTTTTTGTGTGTGTTTGACAAAACATTAATAATTTTTTTATGCTATCCCCTTTGTTGTAAGTTTCCAGATAACGTTGCAATATATCAACTTATATACCGTTTAACCAATAACTATGAAAATTGGTATTCGAGTATGGAAAATTTGTTCGCGCTACCTACTTTATTGTTACTTGCCATCAGATGCTGCTGCAGCATTTCATCTTATATGCCATTCAGACGATATCCATGAAAATTAGTATGCACGTACATTGGAACATGGAGAATATATTCGGAATATGTAATTTTCTACAATGCATTTTGTTGGCAGGACAACGTATGCCGGGTTCTACTAGTATCTATATAAATTAAATATATACAGGCAAAAAGAGTACTGTCATATGGTAAAAAGGGAAATACTTCGAATTATTCCGTAATTCTTAAAAGTGAAAAATTATCTCCCTAAAACTTACAAAAAGTTACTAGCCATCCAATACCTAAAATAAAATTACAATTAAACGGATTGCTGACGTTATATAACGTTAAAAATTAGAAGCCTCAGATCCATATTATGTGATACAATTACACAAAAAGACTCCTAACTAAGAAAGATCCCTAAGAGATCTAAACTCGCTAAAAGTTACTGTGTACCACTGATCATTCAGAAATTAGATTTAGCTTTAATCCTTACATCCTTCTGTATAATAAAAGTTAATTATCTGTAGATTTTTATTTAATTAAATCTCCAAACAATTTATCTTTTGTAAAATGTATCAATATCGAATAATTATTGCATTATCATATTTACAAAGTGATTAGCCTTGCGGTGTGGTTTGCAATTGTCATATTATACAGAAAAGGTCTTATCATATTTATCCATTCAAATTAAAGGAATTAGAAGAATATAAAAAAGACGATAGTTCTCCTTGTGGGGTGTATATGTAAAATATTTGCCAAAAAAAAAAAAAAAAAAAAAAAAAAGACATCATAGCAAAATTGATAAATTGCAAATAAAAAGATTTTTTTCGTTCTTCAGACGATATTTTAAATAGTATAATTTTCAATAAAATAAAAATCACGTTATTAAGTAACTGTTAATATAAAATAAAATGAACAAGACACAGCTATTTGGGAAAGCTTTAATGGTGAAAGAAAATTGGAAGAATAAGAATTTTTTCTAGTTAAAGAGAGGGCTAAGCAAAAAAATCTTGAAAAATATATTATAAAATTATTCTCTGTAATATTTTACTAAATTCATTACTTATAAAATATATGAGAACTGATAAAATTGCTCTTTTTATAATTTTCAATTAACAATATTTAATATAATAGGTGCTATAATAGGATAACAATATAAATCGCCTTTCATGTTGAAAGATTTGAAGTATTATAAAGCTATGGATTATGAGGCTTTTATAATTGCCAAGTGATAGAATAATGAGAAAAGTGTTCGAAGTACCTGTGATTTTGGAACCAGATTTTGACCTGCGTGGGCGTGAGACGGATGATGCTGGCCAGGTGCTCTCGCTCAGGGGCAGAGAGGTACCTCTGTTGCCGGAACCTAACGATATCAGAACATCGTTTAAATACTTTTTGGAGATGAATTGGAATTGATAATGTTAAACATCTGATTATTTAATCTTTTATTTTTTTAATTCACTATAAGATAGTGGAGGAAAATCTTTAAAATAACAAACTAATTTATCTATGTTTGTGTTTATTTACTTGTAAAAATATTATACATTAGCAATTTCAAAAATAATTTAATGCTTTTTTATATGTTTGTTTTATGTGATCTTTTATAAAGTAATTAAATTATTTTTTTATGCAGATTTATTCTATACAAAATTATTGTAAATAAATTAAATGTAGATGAAAGTTATATAAATATTCATAGCTCGTATTGCAAACTATTCACACAAAACTGTCAAACTGAACTTATTTAAATAATGACAATCAAAATCATTTTTAATTTTTAAAGGTGAAAACTAAATTAATACTGAACTTAACAATCTGAATCAATTTATAACAGCAAAAGAAAATCAAGTCTTAGCATTTTTATACAAATCTTTCTCACTATAATATGCCTTTCAATTACATAAAAAAGTAATTTTAATAGTTATGCATACGTCTAAATAGACTAAGCATTTAAAAAAATTTAACTAGAAACTAAAACAAGCAATTAATTTTATTTTATTACAAATTATGGTAAATGAATTATATATGGATAAAAGCTAACATAAATATTTATAGTTCGTGTGACAAGCAACATAAATCTGTCAAACTAAATTTATTTAAATAATAATACTCAGAAAAATTTAATAAAATAATTATAAAAAATAAAAATCTCAAAAATTTAACAAAAATAATCATCAAAAAATGAAAATCAGAAAAATTTATTAACAGCAATAATCAAAAAAATAAATTTAAATAATTTTAAAACTATACATTCAAGTTATTAGGTTTAGAGGAAATAATTTTTATTACATAGAATCTTATTATTTTATTACATACATCAGAATCGATGAATAAAATTTTAGGACAACTTAATCATGTATTCATGTATACTCCCAATCATCGGTATTTCAATTCATAAATTTCCAGAAATCTATACAATCTAAAACCCCGGAGATTTAACTAATTCCCCAGTTAAATGAAAGATTTCTTAGTTAAAAAATGAACTCTCACCTTCTCTCTAGTTCGTAGGTCTGGGCTTTGGAGAAGAGCACCCTCCTCTTCCTCTTTTTGAGAGGGGGGTTGCCCGCGTCCCCCGACGTGGAGCTGGTGGGGGTGTTGTTGCTGCAGCCCCCGCCCCCGCTGCTGCCCGTGGTGTTCGCCGTGCTCCCGCACATGGGCTGCTGCGAGGAGGTGACCTCGTCCGAGTCCGAGGAATCGTCCGCACGCCGGCCGCCCAACCCCTGTCCGGCAGCCGGACTCGAAGTTGGGGCTTCCAGGGCACTGTCGTCCTCATCCACAAGCTCATCCTCTTCGTCGTCCAGGTCCTCTTCCTCCAATTCGAGATCGTCTCTGTCGTCCGTGCTTCTGGTTAAGTCCTGGTGGTTGAGGAAGTTCGGTTCTGTACTGGTCAAGCAAGGATCCAGACCCATGTGCGCGAAGGCTGAGAGAAAAATATGAAATGCGGCTTATTAAACTTAGAGCAATTGATTTCAAGGTATTCTATATAACATGAAGATTGATTTTCTTTTCATGTTCATTTTTAATGTGTTGAAAATAATGAAATCAATTAATATATTTATTACAATCAGTGTATTGTTATCAACTAAATAAATATTATTTTATACATATTATTATAGTTATCTAGTGACCACTTGGGATACCTATTGTCATTATAGATATGATAAGTTTGTAGGATATATTTACTGTCGATTAATTATGAGGGTCTTGCTATGCTTCACTCACTAAAGTGAAAAAGTGAGATACGATTTTTCAAGAATATTGTATGTTAAAGTATTGAAAGTGTATTATTTTTATGTGTTTTATTTCAAGAATATTGTATTTTACGTTAAAAAAATTCTCTAAAAAATATTACATTGTAAAAAATGTCATTCTTAAGATTTTTTATGTATGAAATATGTATTTAAAATAAATAAAAAAATATTTGATTCACTGCGATATTTTGCATTTACATAAAAAAGATTTTCTAAACTTTATTTTAATACAGGTATTGCAATACATAGAAATCATATATAAAATATTTATTAAACTTTATAAGAGCAATGGAATAAAGACGAGTTTCAATTTCAGGCATATTTAATTGTAACAGTATATGTCTTAACAGAAATCAAACAACACTATTTTCAAGGATATATACTGTTAAATATCCCTGTAGTTGAAGATCGTCTTTATTCCATTAGGCTTATCTGTTAAATTAATTGTAAACAATGTTTCTTAGTATGCATTCAAACTTTTTTTAAATTTATTATTAAAGCACTAAACTTTAAAAATCCTTTTATTCAAACCTGTATTCTTTCATGAAAAAATTTAAAGAATAATTATAATACTTATCTAGTTAAATACACTGTTAATCTTAAAAATAACTTAACCTAACCTTGATTACTAATTACGCTGATTAATCACAAAAAATGTACTAGTTCGAGAATGGAGTTATTTATTATTCAAATCGAATCCACATAGAGGAAACTAGATATATTGGTAAACCATATTGTATTAGTTTCCACAAATATGGAATTTTTTTGAAATGCTTTTGTTAATTAAAAAAATCATTTAGCCCTTGTAAAATTATCATAAACAACAAATCTACTTAGAGTGATAATGCTTATGCATTTTCGACAAAAAAAGAAAAAAATATCAATCAAACATTAGGAAAAGTCCATTTTTGACAACCTAGCATAAATGGTTTTTTATTTTTATTTTATGGAGACAGCAAAGATCCAGAGTGCAAAGACTGCTAAATGTTTTCGTTTAATCTGTTGTGCATGCTGACTAATTGATATTTCGTGTATTTCAAAAGTTACAATGATATATACAGAAATATTTACTAAGTGACAACTAATATATAAAATATTTAGAAAAACTGTCCGTATTTGTTTCACCCATAGCATAATGTAACCTCATTTTTTTAAAAAAAACCACAAAATGCATTAATCAAAGCGTCTTAACAAGCAAGTACTGACAGGAGAGGTATTGTCGCGTATTGTCCATCTTTCCAGCTTATATCAGCAAAAATAGTATACCTGTTGAGAATACGATACCATAAATGAGTGAAATGTCTTCTAGTGGGGCCTGATGGCCGAGTGACTAGCGCACTGGCGCTCGGTGACTCAGATTAAAAAGGTATTGGTGAATTTAATCTAAAACAGGACACTAGTTAAGTAATTCCTCATTAAAATTTATTTATCGCAATTTGTAGTTATCATTTATATTTAGCCTTTGTTATAAATTTTTTACTAAATGACAACATTTAAGCTCTGGCAGTAGGTGCCACAGGTTTCGGGTTAAAATCCTGGCGATGCCACGAATGTTTGCAGTGGTTCGAAATTCACTTTAAAACGCAGGTTCCGGTCTAATATCACTCTAGAGCGTAAGGCGGAAAACCTTACCAAGTAAAAATAAAACATCCCCTATCTCGAAATCTCTTGGCCCATCATAAGGCTGTTGCGCCAATGAAAAAGAAGAATGTCTTACGTGCAAATTATTATATTCTTCTTCAATAACAGAAATTTTATTTACATATTATCTAAAAATTTTATTAATTTAAGACCTTAAGCATTTTACCATATTTTTGTTTTGTGGCTTAATAAAAATAAATTTTTAAGGGATCACTAAATAATTTCTTTTCCAGAAACGGAAACGATGTGATAAATATGGGATATGTTTGGGAATCACTATTTTAAGGTGTTACGCTCTAATTTTAGTTTAGAGATTTTTGTCCCATTAATTTCTCTAACTTGGTGTTTGGTAAGGTTAAGTGAAACGCTTTATCATCAGAAATAATAAAATTAGAGTATTGAATTAGCCAATCGCATTAAATTGATTCAATTTGTCAGTTCTCTCTTTCCAAACATTGCAAGCGGCTTGATGGCCACTTGGCTAGCGCTCTGACCTTTGGTACCACAACCTTTTCAGGTTCGAATTCTGACGATGGCATGGATGTTTGTTAGTGACCCGGATTACATTTTAAACCTGTAGATCCCAGTCTACATAGTCTAAAGTGTGCACAAAATGACCGCAGAGTGACAAAACCAAACCTTCTCAAACCCAACAGAAGGACATGTATATTCTACATGCCCTTCAGTTGGGTTTAAGGTGGAGGAAGAAGAACTGTTTTTGGAATCCTCAAATGCCACTCCTGTGAGATTTCATGCCATATTGTAGTGGCATGATTTCAGCAGTTCCATCTTGAATTGGCTTGCTAAATTGTGCACAAAATTATCGTAAAACGACGAACCAAAGCAAACATTGCAAAAGTAGAGTAACTTTCATTTTTAATAAGTAGCATTTGTTTAATTCTATCCAAAAATCAAAAGAATTCTGAAAATTCTCAGCATTATTATATTGCATCTCATAAGATACCTTTTAGTCATAGTTGAATGAAGCCAATCTTATGACGATGCTATTAAAAAGCGTAGGTGAGCTAATGCAATATGTGTGTCATTGCAATCAATACGCTGACCTTGATTGATTACAGTGCTAATGGCGGAACCCTTAAGTGATTATCACCTTCTCGCACAAGCTCGTAACCCAGTGACTTTTGCGTGAATTCCTAAAAGCCCCGCGTTCATGTATTCACTTAGCCGGCCATCGATTCGGGGCGACTTTAAAAGCAAGTATCCCTTCCACTTTGGGACTCGATCGCTCGTTCGCGTGCCGGTATTCTATTTGGAGAGGGGTGGTCGCGTGAAAGGTGAAAGGCTGCACACGAAAAGTGAATTGCCCGCCAGATATCGTTTGGAGAGGGTTCAGGTGTAAAACGGCACTGATTAGTGATTTAGGCAGCTTGCTCCAGTGCAGTCGCTTTGAGTACTTTGCTCTTAACGAAATATTTATATCGTTCACAAAAAAAAATGAAAATGTAGCCTAATTGCTTAGTGGATTTCATTGTTTTTCTTCTCTGTCTTTTTTGCAAACAGAGAAGTAATATAAAGTTCCGAAAAATATAAAAAACAATAGTGTGGGTGTTTTCTGTTAAGGAGATTTGACAAAGATACAAATTAGTGTTTTTAAGTTTAATGGCGAACTCTTTTTTTTTTAACACAAAAAATGGTTGGCAAACAGTTTGCTTTAGTGCTAAAAAACAGTGTGGGTGTTTTCTATTAAGGAAAAACACGAACTTTTTTTTAAATAAATGACGAACTCTTTTTTTTAACACAAAAAATAATTGACAGACAATTTGTTTTAGTGCTGAAAAACAACAGTAAGAGTTTTTTCTGTTTGGCAAAGACACAAATTGGTGTTTTTAGGTTTTATGACGAACTCTTTTTTTTTAACAAAAGTAAAAATCGTTGATAAACAGTTTGATTTAGTGCTAAAAAAACAACAGTGAGGGTGTTTTCTGTTAAAGTGATTTGGCAAAGACACAAATTGGTATTTTTTAAGTTTTATGGCGAACTCTTTTTTTTAACACAAAAAATTGTTGACAAACAGTTTGTTTTAATCTAAACACATTTATTCAATTTTAATTGTATAATTCTGTAACGTTTTTAAAACCGTTAAATAAAAAAGCAAGTCTGATGAAAGTGATCTAATAATTAATGAATTAAGCTTTATATTAATTTAAGTTACAAATATG
The DNA here is from genome assembly GCA_021605075.1 of Caerostris darwini. Taxonomy (NCBI): domain Eukaryota; kingdom Metazoa; phylum Arthropoda; class Arachnida; order Araneae; family Araneidae; genus Caerostris; species Caerostris darwini. The sequence goes on from BPLQ01000737.1 coordinate 14,241, forward strand.
TATAAGGCACAAAATTATAAATTTCCTTAAAACATTGAACATTTTAAATGATTCATGTTATGTAACTGTAGAACATTGAACATTTTAAATGATTCATTTTATGTAACCGTAGAACATTGAATATTTTAAATGATTCATTCTATGTAACTGTAATAACAAATTTATAAAATATATTTAAATTAATACAGTTAAAAATCAAGCTTGCTTAGTTATCTATTTTTATTTTCTACAGTTTAAGAGCTCTATAGTTTAAAAAAAAAACCTGCGCCAATTTAATAAAGTATTCTATTTATTTAATTTATTGACATTTAGGTTAGATTAAAAACTGTCGGATAGAATGAAAAGAAATTTCTAAGTGAAAGCAAATTAATAATTTTGTTTTTAGATGTAATTTGTTTCTAAATTGAGTACCATATTATGAAAATTAAAAAAAACTATATTGAATAAAATACAAAATATAATGAAGAATTAATATATAAAGTAGAACATAATATAGAAATAATAAAGACATTGAATAAAGAGCTTAATTTTAGAAAAATAAAGAATTAGGAGGAATCAAAGCATATGAAGTATTTTAGCAATATTACTAGTCAAAAAATCGAAAATATATTTAAATTGAAAAATAAATGACTTTTTATATTTTATATAAAATAACTTATATAAATATTAGCAGCATAGCTTTTTCTTTTATAAAATATATTTTTTTAATATTCTATTATAGTATATTATATTATAGATTATTATAGTTTTTGGGATTTTGAAAAACTGACGTGTAAATGATTTTACATGTATAAAATAGATATTTTAATTATAGAATGTATATAATCTTTTTGACATAAACCAAGACATTGATAAAATATTTTGTTAGTAATTTTTAAGAATTATTGTTAAAAAGTGTTTTTATCTTTTACTTATATTCTTACTTTTAAAATACTGAATATATAAAAAACACATAACTTCTTTAATTGAATTAAAAATATCGATGGCACCATATTTTTCAAAAAATTATCCCACTGTTTTAAACATATACAGAAAAAAGTCTCTACTATACATGTGCACAATTTATGAGTGATGGTTTTTAAAAGTAGTAAAAAAAAATATATTTTATTGAAATTTTTTTTGAGAAAGAAAATAGATATTTAACTCATGGTTATAATTTGATTGGAGGTTTAATATGACAATGCAAAAGAAAATTTGAATATTTATTATTTAATTATCTTATTATTTTTAAGAATTATTGTTAAAAAGTGTTTTTATCTTTTACTTATATTCTTACTTTTAAAATACTGAATATATAAAAAAAACACATAACTTCTTTAATTGAATTAAAAATATCGATGGCACCATATTTTTTCAAAAAAATTATCCCACTGTTTTAAACATATACAGAAAAAAAGTCTCTACTATACATGTGCACAATTTATGAGTGATGGTTTTTAAAAGTAGTAAAAAAAAATATATTTTATTGAAATTTTTTTTGAGAAAGAAAATAGATATTTAACTCATGGTTATAATTTGATTGGAGGTTTAATATGACAATGCAAAAGAAAATTTGAATATTTATTATTAAAAAACATGGTTTATGAAAAGAGTCGCACATTATCATAGCAGAAACTTATGGAGGAAATTATTTTTAATTTTAATTTCAGTAATAAAGATTTCAGTTTTCTTTGAAGATTTCAATTTTCTCAGTACTAACTTTGAAGTTAGATGATAAAACGGTAATGTGAAAGAAAAACTTAGAGAAATAAAAATGTTTTTTAGAGAAAAGTGAAAATAATTTTACTCACAAATTTGAGTACTATTAATTATTGATAATTTCAATGCTATATTAAAACATTTTTTCTATTTAGAATAGTATAGAATGAAGCAATATTTGAATAAAAAAACATGCAATAATCTGAAAACATTTGAGACTTTTATTTTTAACTAAATATTCTTATTTATTCAAAATTAACAAAACCAAGCCATAACGTTATGAAAATGTGTAATTGTGCAAATTATTTAATCATTTTTATATATTTATTTATCTGAGATACAAATATACTGTCAATCATCGAACAATTTCAAAGTTATATTAAAAACTTCTTTTGTTTGTTGCTGAAACTATATTTGAATAAAAACACAAACAGTAATCTGAAAACGTTTAAGACTTATATTTTTAACTACATATTCTTATTTTTTTAAAATAAACAACAACAGGTCATATTATTATGAAATTATGTAAATGAACAAATTATTATTTTACGTTTATACTTATTTATTTATTTAACAGATACATACATACTGTAAATCATCAGTTTCATACATTTAGTAGAAAAAATTCTTTTCTTTTGAAACAAACAAAATAAAGTTATTTTATTGAAAAATTTCAAACCTGAACATATTTAGAACTATGATATTTCCTAATATTTTCGTAGCACATAGTTTATTTTCATCGATTAACTTTTGCGACATAGATAATAAAACAGCAATCTTGCTCATTAATTTGACTGAACAAAAGATTACACTATAAAACTTTTTTTAATTACCATCTATATTAAATTCATATTTCCTAAAAATAAAGTACCAGCTTGATGGCAAATTGGCTAAAGCTTTGGCCTTTGGTACCACTGGCTTCAGATTCAAATCCTGGCATGTTGGTGAAGTATGAATGTTTGCGAGTGGTTCAGAACTACTTCAAACAGTAGGTCACGGTCTAATTAGCCTAAATAGGCAAAAAAATGACCATAGAGCGACAAACTAAACCAAATCTCTCTTAAAAAAATAAAAGCCCGGCTCTTCAAAGAAATAAATCATGCCCTTTTTTAAAAGAACATTATTGAAGACGGATCGATTTGCAAATCCACCTTTGCAACTTTTCCTTCCGACACCACGGATGTCCTCGCGGATTCTGATGGGATTAACACCGTGAGTCCCGTACTCTAAATTAAAATGTCCGCCAGAGAGTGAGTCACTTCAAACAAACCAGAAAGCGAGGGCCCCAATCCAATAGCGGGCCCTGATCAAGGATGTAAATCCTCTTTGCGACTGTCATCAGTCAGCACACTGTTCCGACTGCTCAAGTGTGTACTGGCTGCCCCCACCCCGTCGCTGGCTAATCGCTGGAACAAGGCATTTGATTCTTTTGTCAGGGAAGATTTCTTTGCGAAGGGTACATAATATTTGATAAAATAGAATCGATGAAAGTTATGTAGGGTAATAAGCTTTGAAAAAGCTGACATTCTTAATTTTGTAAGTTCTGAAGTCAATATCAAAATGACATGTGTAACATGTAACACACATGATAACAAGTAAGCAGATAGATTAAAAAGTCTATTAATAATTATTAATTCAAAAGTACTTTTGAGGAAGGTTAATGTTTGATCACAAAAATCAAATTCCTTAAATAACCGATTTATGTATACATACAAAGGAATTACAAATTAAGTTGAAAGTGGGTAAGTGGTATATTATTAAACAGGATTTTCCATTTCTCAATTGCCCATTCACTGCGATAGGTGATAGGAACAGATGTAAATCAAGTAATATTTAATAGTATTATTAATAGCATTGAAAAAAATTATCAGAAAATTTTGTAAACAGTTATCAGTTATTAGTTTTGTTTTCATTTAGCATTACTAACATTATTACATCACTAACATTATTGTTTTTCTGGCTCTTAGGGCCACAGGTTCTGCTCGAGTCTCGGCGGCGCCATGATTTGTTTTGGTTTGTCGTTCTACTGTCATTTTGTGCACACTTTACGCTAATTAGAACAGAACCTTCACAGTTTAACTTGGATTCCAAACCGCTAACGAATATTCATGCCACCACCAGGAATCGAATCTGAAGCCTGTGATACCAAATTCCAAAGCGCTAGCCAATTTGACTGTTAGGCCGCTGGGTGGTGCCATATGTGTTTGTAGTGGTTCGAATCCACTTTACGTAGATCCATGTCTACTATGACTGTGTAAGAATGTGGAAAGTAGAGCTAACAAACCTACTCAGTAAAAAAGAAAAATATCTGCTGTCTCGAAATCTGC
>BPLQ01000740.1:0-48700 GCA_021605075.1 Caerostris darwini
TCATTACGTATTGCTATAGTGTTTGTATTTTTCATAGTCAAAAAAGCTTGTAAATTATGATATAATACTGTCCACTATATTCATTAAAAAAACTGAGGAATATTTAGATAAAAGATTAAGTACATTTAAATTTAATTTTAAAGGAAACATTATTTGGCTAACTTATGGTTAATAATAACACATTAACACTAAGACGTTAATATTAAATAAATTAAAACTATATAAACGCTTAACTTTTAATACGAAATTTTTCTTAAAATTTTAAGATTTTAAAATAATTTGAATATTTACTATGTAATTTTATAAATTACAAAATTACTAACTGAACTAAATTTGTCAATATTAATTATAATTATTTTTTAACACAATTATTAAAAAGATAAAGTAATTTTTTTTTACTCGTATAAAAGTATTTTAGAAAAGTGTTATTTTTTACAGTCTATTAGTAACTGTATTGTTTTATATTATTTTTTTAAAAATTATTTATGTAAACAAGTAATATGGAAAACAAATTTTTTAAGTCAATTCCTACTTTTTTTCACTCATATTGCAAAAAGTCCTTTTTATAAATAATTTTTATTTATTTTTTAAAGTTTATCTGGCGCTATCTATTGATAGATATATGCAACTTAAATTTAAAAACTAAAATTAATGAATTACATTTAATTTACGAATGAATATTTGAAAACTGTATTAATATCCAATGTCATCCACTAAAGTTCAAAAAATGTACTTTGAACTCGAGTGGATGAATAAAAGTATTTAAGTGAAGGATTGAAAATTTGAACAAGATATATATATATAGAGTGTGAGCTAATAGAAGGAATTGAAAAATACTTAATTGTACGTTCTTTTAAGAACATCCTTAAGTTCTTTTTATATTCTATCCAAGGAGGTGAGGGAGAATTACAAAGTGTTTAATAAATGTAAATTTATTCTTCGAGAACCTTTAGGTATAATTCTTTGTTACTTAAAATAACTCTTAATTTTGTTCGTGGAGCAATTTTGTCTATAAACATTTAGGGTAACTTTGTTCGTAGATATTTAATCTGTATTCTTATAACTTTTTTTAATTGGTGAAGGGTAAAAATAAGTAACTTTTTAGTTCTTTTAGTTGGTCGTTGAGCCGCCTGATATGGGTCCTTTTTGGATACTTTTACCCTTTGTAAATGTTTGCATTCACCTTGTGTACCGTGCAGAATTTTCAGAACTTTGTTTTGCAACATTTTAACTTCACTGAGTGAGTTTTATGTAAATTTTAAATTACCTTAGGCAGCCGGGTGCCACAACGTGTTAGTGTGACGTGATCCTTCCGGCTTACAAATTCAGAACAGTCATTGGCTCGAATTTAGGTTCACAAGTGAAGAATTGAATGAATTGTTGGTGGAAGGAACGAGCGTCAGTGTTGAATTTTTCGATGCCGAGGCTTTACGTCATTTATGTACATTAATAGAACAGACCTGCTAGCCAGTGGGATTCCGAACCATCATTAAACAATCTACGGAGGCTAGATGAGCAGAAGTCCTAATCCTTTTGGCGATATTCCATGACATCCTTTGCGATAGTCACCCATGACTGACTCCGAAATGTGATACATATACTACTAAATCTGCTAAGCAGGTTTCTGGTTCGAGTCCCGATCGCATGGATATTGTAGTGGTTCGGAATCCACTTTTATACAGTAGGTCTAATAGGGATTGTGTTACTGCAGGGTAGCGTCCAGCATATCTTCTCAAATTCACACGTGCTCCTGGTATTATTAAATTCTGTTTATCGTATAAAGATTAATCCTGTATCAGTATTGATAGATACAACGTTATCCTTTCAGTATTCGACACCATTTTTAAGGTTTCTGTTTTTATTTTTGATCATTTAAGATGCTTGATTTTGCCATGTGCCAGTTTACAGTTGTAGTTCTAAATTCGCCTGCCGGCATATTGCTATCAATAAAATGTTGCTTAAAGCCGTTATTTTACCAGGTCTTCTTCGTTCAAAAGGGTGCCAGTAAGTTTGGCTTTTAGCCCGGAAATGCTGTTATGCGCTAGTATTTAAAAATAATACAATATTTGTTTAATCTAGGTCAGAGAAGAGAAAATAATGCTGCTAAAAAATATTTTATAACAAAGATGTAATATACTGCCGATGCCAATACCAATGAAATTGAATATTTTGCGGCTCTGATTTAAAACGTTAGTGATTGAAGGCACAGTGTTTAAAAGTCATAGCATTGTGCAGAAATACTGTACTGCACAATAACAAATACTTTTCATCTCATTTTTGTTTATCTGGCGTTATTTGCGGATACAAATTAAAAATTCAAATTACCAGTTTCAAATGAATAGCTTGAAAAATTGAGTATAACATGCGTCATTCATCATGCTGTATTTTGAACTTCGAATGCATTTATAGTAGTTTATGAACGATGTTTCTGGAATGTTAGTAGAGTGAAGCGTTCAAAATGAATTAATAGTTTAATGAATGGTTGAAAAACTGCATTGTCACCAGTGTCATTCACTGTGTTGAACTGAGGGAATGAATAAAAGTAGTTTATTAGCGATTGGTTTTAACAAGATATATATAGAGAAAGGGGAAATAACAGAGCGAATTTAAAAATTAAAATGAATGAATAATATTTGAAAAGAAGGCAATATTCAATCAATAAGTTCAGAAAACCGAGTACTTAACGTTATGGCAGTAAGAGCGGGGAGAACGAATGCCAGGCGCTTCCACATCAACGTATCAGAAACTGTTTATTGAAATGAATGCTGTTCAGTTAATTCGTGTTTGTGATCAGGTGGGTCATTAACATCGCTTCCTGAAAGCAGGTATCAATTTCTTTTGTTGTATGATTTGTCAGGCGTATCGACAATGCTCGGTGAATTTGTTTCGTATTTTACGTTCCCCATGTCATTTATACGATAAGTTTTTCTTTTTTTCTTTTGAAAATTGGTTTATATCATAAAGTGTACTTTTGCATATTCACCCTCTATTAGCTCACACTCTCCTTATGTATATCTTTTGTTTAAATTTTATGTTTATAATACTTTTATCCATCCACTTCAGTCATGTTGTTCTGAACCTACAGTGGATGACACTGGATGTTAGTACAGTTTTTTTCAGCCTTAATTCAGTACTACCTATTCGTTAATTTTAGTTTTTTAGATTTGCCGTATGTAGCCCATATACGACGTTACTTGTGACGAATGAAAATGCTGCAGGCGAAAAGTAATGTTTTGCGTCAGTTTTTTATTATTGTTTGTACTTCAGCGTATTTGGCAAGCAGTTGAGGCTTGGTCTCATGCTTGCATGCCGTTGCATATGTTGTTATTGCATGTTATTTTAAATTCCGCAATTATTATTATTTTTTAAATTGGTTTTGATTTACATATGTTCGGAACGTCACGTAATAACGAATAATAATAATAATATAAAAAAATGTCAATTCTATCAACATGTTGCAGAAACTTTAAAGGTGCCGACATTTTCCACATATGGCGTCATACAAGTTTAAAGTTTCTAACCAAAGATTACTTATAGTATTGAAAAGTACCTACCCATTTTTCAATTCCTTCTATTAGTTCCTACTCTCCCTATATATATCTTGTTCAAAATTTCAATCCTTCATAAAATACTTTACATTCATCCACTCAAGTTCAGATACATTTTTTTTTAACTTGCAGTGGATGACACTGGATGTGAATGCAGTTTTTTCAAATATTAATTCATTCATTCAATTTAATTCATTAATTTTAGGTTTCAGTTAGATTTAAGTTGCATATATCTACCAATGATGTAAGATGAAAATTTCAACTTTATTTCTAAAGCACTTTCTGCAATGAAGTGGGGAAAAAGTAGGAATTGACTTAAAATTTTTTTTATATTACTTGTTATTATTATTATTTCGAGATCACAATGATGACCTCGTTAACCTCAAAGTATTCCCCCAGGCTTACAAAATATACGTAAAAATCAAATAGTTACAAAAAAATAATAATAATAATAGCATGATGTAAAATAATAACATGCAATCTTCAAAAAGAAAAAATGTATCAGCATAAAATAAACGTAGGATAGAAATAACACTTATAAATACAGATACAACAAAATCATAATTAATGTACAACAATTTTTACCATCCCTCGAATTTCTAAAAGTTTAAATTTTCTAATTAAAAATTGCTTATAGTATTGAAAAGTTTGCAGCCATTTTTTATTGTTATTATTATGATTATTATTTCGAGATCAAAATGATAAACTCGTTATCCTCAAAGTATTCCACAAATATAAGCTAAACTTAAATAGTTTCCAAAAAAGATATATAATAGCATGGTGTAAAATAATACATGCAATTCTCAAAAAGAAAAAAAAATGTGTCAGCATAAAATAAACGTAGGACAGAAATAATACTTACAAATACTGATATAACAAAATCATAATTAATGTAAAACAATTTTATCCCTGAAATTTCGAAAAGTTTAAACTTACTAATCAAAAATTACTTATAGTATTGAAAAGTTCCTAGCCATTTTTCAATTCCTTCTATTAGCTCACACTCTCCCTATATATATCTTGTTCACATTTTCAATCGTTCATAAAATACTTTTTATTCATCCATTCAAGTTCGAATACATTTTTTTGAACTTGTAGTGGATGACACTCGATGTTGATACAGTTTTTTCCAAATATTAATTCAGTAATTTAAGTTTAGTTTTTTTTTTAGATTTAAGTTGCATATATCTACCAATAGATGGCGCCATATGTAAGAGGAAAATGTCAACTTTATTTATAAAGGAATTTCTGCAACATATTGATAAAAAAATTAGGAATTGACTTTTACATTTTTTTTATATTAATTATTATTATTGTTATTATTATTATGTCGAGATCAGAATGACGTTCTCGTTATCCTCAAAGTATTCCACGAGGCATACAAAATATATGTTAAAATCAAATAGTTACAAAAAAATAATAATAGTTGCAGGATTTAAAAAATAACATGCAATTCTCAAAAAAAAATATATATATATAACAGCATACAATAAACATAAGGATAGAAATAATACTTATAAATACAGATATAACAAAATTACAAACAAGTAATATAAAAAAAAAATATTTTAAAGGCAATTCCTACTTTTTTTTTCAGTACATTGCGGAAAATCCTTTATAAATAATTTTCATTCATTCATTTTTTTTAAGTCTATCTGGCGTCATCTATTGGTAGATACATGCAACTTAAATCTAAAAAAAAAACTAAAATTAACGAATTAAATTTAATTACTGAATTAAGAGCTGAAAAAACTGTACTAACATCCAGTGTCATCCACTATAAGTTCAAAATTAATATATATATTTGAACTAGAGTGGATGGATAAAAAGTATTGTATAAACGATTAAAAATTTAAACAAGATATACATAAGGAGAGTGTGAGCTAATAGAAGGAATTGAATATGCAAAATGCAAAAGCATGATGCAAAATAATAGATGCAATTTTCAAAAAGAAAAAAAAGAAAGAAAAAAAACTTATCAGTATAAACTAAACGTAGGACAGAAATAACACTTATAAAAATACAGATATAACAAATTCACCGGAAAAAAAATTTGTCCGATGCACCTGACAAGATCATACAATAAAAGAAATTAATTGCCTACTTAAAGCTTTCTTAAACAGGAGCAGATGTTAGAAATGATGATTACCCTGTCCGCAAACACGGGGGTTGTTGAACTCAAGCTGGAATGATGGCATTTAAAATTTCAATAAACAGTTTCCTACGATACGTTGATGTGGAGAGAAACTATACAAGCATTCATTTTTCAATTCCTTCTATTAGCTCCCACTCTGCCTATATACATCTTGTTCAAATTTTCCATCGTTCATAAAATACTTTTTATTCATCCACTCAAGTTCAAATACATTTTTTCTGAACTTGTGGTGGATGACACTGCATGTTAATGCAGTTTTTTTCAAATATTAATTCATTCATTTTAGTTTTTTAAATTCCTTCTATTAGCTCACACTCTCCCTATATATATCTTGTTCATATTTCTAATCGCTAATAAAATACTTTTTATTCATTCCCTCAAGTTCAAATACATTTTTTTTTGAACTTGTAGTGGATGACACTGGATGTTAATGCAGTTTTTTTTCAAATATTAATTCATTCATTAAATTTAATTAATTCATTTTAGTTTTTTCAATTCCTTCTATTAGCTCACACTCTGCCTATATACATTCTGTTCAAATTTCCAATCGTTCATAAAATACTTTCTACTCATCCATTCAAGTTCAAATACATTTCTTTTTAACTTGTAGTGGATGACACTGGATGTTAATATAGTTTTTTCAAATATTAATTCATTCATTTAATTTAATTAATTTAATTTTAGTTTTTTTTTAGATTTAAATTACATGTATCCACCAATAGATGGCGCCAGATAAACTTAAAAAAATGAATGAAAATTATTTATTTATTTATTTTTTAATTTTATTTAATTATTTCTGCAATATAGCGAAAAAAAAGTAGGAATTGACTTTAAATTTTTTTTTTATATTACTTGCTTCCAATCCGCTAACGTTTTAAATCAAAATTATAAAATATTATAATTTCATTAATTATTATGCATCAACAAATTATATTATCTTATTATAAAATATTTTTAAACGCGTATTTTTCTCTCTTCTCTCTATTCGTTAAATAAATGTAGTATGTTATCTTTTTTTAAATACTAGCACACATAACCTGGCATTTCCAGATTCAGGAAATAAAACTTACTAACCCTTTTAAAACAAAGAGATAAGTAAAATGTAACTAAGTAACATTTTATTGATCTTATTATCAAGATAATATGCCAGCAAACTTTTATAAGGTATTCGAAATTCTAATATAAAAAACAATTTTAATGGCAAATCCAAAACATCTTAAAATGATCAAAAATAAAAACAAAAGTATAAAAATGGTGTCAGATACTGAAAGGACAGTAACCTTGTTGTTGTTGTTCTAATGTATCTATCAATACTGATACAGTTAATCTTTATACGATAAGCAAGGATTTAACAATACCCGGGAGCACGTGTAATTTGAAGATATGCTACGGACGCTACCCCTGCAATGCTCTACAATCCTATTAGACCGAGACCTACAGTTTAAAGTGGATTCCGAACCACTACAAATATCCATGGCACGATCGGGACTCGAACCAGAAACCTGCTGTAGCAGATTTAGTAGTATATGTATCACATTTCGAGTCAGTCATGGGTGACTATCGCCAAAGGATGTCATGGAATATCGCCAAAGGATATTCGCCTTACGGATAGTAAGGCCTTCTGCTCATCTAGCCTCCATGGGTGTTTGTAGTGGTTCGGAATCCACTTTAAACTGTAGGTCCTGGTCTGTTTAGCCTAAAGTGTGCATAAGATGACCGTAGAGTGACAAACAAACCAAACCTCCTCGAGCCTATCGGAAGGAGATTCCAACTTACTGATGCATCGTTCCTATCTCTACTATGGATTCGGGAAATTTCTATTCTGCTTCGCTTGTAGGACTTCGAACTCAGCTTTCCTAGTTCCGAAACCAATGACGCTATTCCTGGGCCTATCAAATGCCAATAGAAAGCTTTGCGCCAAGAGGATCACACTTCAAATCACACTAACCACATTTGACGTTTAAAAAAAGGGTTGAAATCCTCAAATAGATTTATGTTCTTTCCAGCAAAGTTAATAAATTGCCTAAAGGTTAATTTAAAAATTTACATAAAGTGCTCCTCGAACAAGTTAAAATGTTACCCAAAAACAAAAGTTCCCGAAAATTCTGCACGAACAAATTTAAAGAGATACCTAAACATTTTACAAAGTTAAAGTATCAAAAAAGTTGCCTTAAATTCATCGTGAACAAAGTCAAGCGATTAACTAAAATTCACTTAAAAAAAGTTACCCAATTTTTTTACCCTTCACGAACAAAGTTAAAAAGTTACTTAAAAAATTAGATTAAATAATCTACGAACAAAAGTTACCCTAAAATGTTACCTATAAAAGCTGCCTAAAGTACTCCACGAACAAAATTAAGAAGTTATTTTAAGTAACAAAGAATTATACCTAAAGTTCTCAGTGAATGAAATAAATTTACATTTATTAAACACTTTGTAATTCTCCCCTCACCTCCTTGGATAGAATATAAAAAGGAACTTAAGGATGTTCTTAAAAGAACGTACAATTAAAAGTATTTTTCAATTCCTTCTATTAGCTCACACTCTCCCTATATATATCTTGTTCACATTTTCAATCCTTCATAGTATACTTCTTATTCGTCCACTCGAGTTCGAATACATTTTTTTAGCTTGTAGTGGATGACATTGGATGTGAATACAGTTTTTTCAAATATTCATTCATTAGTTAAATGTAATTCATTAATTTTAGTTTTTTTTAACATTTAAGTTGCATATATCTATCAATAGATGACGTCAGATAAACTTTAAAAAATAAATAAAAATTATTTATAAAGGACATTTTGCAATAGAGTGAAAAAAAGTAGGAATTGCCTTAACATTTTTTTTATATTACTTGTTTCTCTGTAACGCAGGCAAACAAAATGGTCAGTCCCTTATAAATGGATAGCTAGCATTTTTTTATTTTACTTGTTATAAGAAAAATGGCTTTCATTGATGAACAGAAAGGTTTTGTTTGGTTTGTCGCTCTACGGTCATCTTGTGCACACGAGACCTAAACAAACCGGGACCCACAGTTTAAAGTGGATTCCGAACCACTAACACACATCCATGCCACCACCAGGATTCAAACCTGAAGATTGTGGTACCAAACCCCAGTGCGCTAGCTAAATGGCCATCAGGCCGTTGATAAACAGAAAGGAATGATTCTGCAGGCCAAAGTTAAACCTTGCACATCAAGATCGTCTCCGTTTAACTGTCAGCAGGCGAGTCAATAGAGGTTCTATTGAAAGTACCGAGTAAGATGGTATATAGTAAATTTAAACGTGCCATTCTGCCTCCGGAACAACCGCTGTCATCAATGTGCATACAGATATGTTTGACATTGACTTAGAAAACTGAGATAATTATCTTCTGACCATGATTTAGTGCAAAGTACAAGTACAACTCATCATCATCAGTGGCGCAACAATCCCCTGTCTGCCTGCTGACAGATTTCTAGACAAGAGATGTTTTCATTTTACGGGGTAGGGTTGTCAGTCCTACGCCCTTACGGTCATGTTAGACAGGAACCTACGGTTTAAAGTGGATTCCGAACTATGGTAGACAGACATCCATGGCAACGCTGCAATTTGAATCCGAAACCTGTAGCACCCAGCGTTAGAGCACTAGACATCAGGCCCACAAATACAACTATATTTATTTAAAATTAAAATTGTTAGCAGTTATCCGGTTAGACCTGAAATTGATTTAAATTTCGATATATTATACTGTTCTCAAAATTTATAAGAAAATCCTGTTCCTTTTATGTAAAGTAATTAATTGTATTTATAAAATTTAGGTTGTTTTATTCATGCTTTTTAAAAGTAAGCTAAATTATTTTTTTCTCGCAAAAACCTTTTTTTTCTAATGCAACTGGCAAACACTTAGGCAGCTGTCTTGGATGCCTTAAAGCAAGCGCTGCACAGACGTTACTCATTTTGCATTACCCAGGGGGCGCGTGTAAATTGAAGATAAACCACGGACGCGGAGTAACAACGCCCCAGCAACGCTCTACGAGACCGGGACCTACGGTTTAAAGTGGATTCCGAACCACTACAAACATCTATGGCACCGCTGGGACTCGAAACCTGTGATACCAAGAGCCAGAGAGCTTGCCACTCGGCCATTGAAGCCCTCTCGCAAAAACTAAGAACTTAGTTAGAACTGCTTTCTTATTTTCTTAGTCACGCAAAAACTAAGAAAATTTATTTTTTCACCCTTTAAGTCCATTATCCACATTTTGGGTAAAAATGTACCTTTTCTCTCTTTCGAAATATGCAAATTTTTCTATCATCGATCAAAAATTCTCTCCGCACGTGATGCAGTTCTGTTTAATTTATGGAAATTGCGTTCAGTTCTTGTTTGCTGATGAAAGAACGGTTCGTTTCTTTGTGGCCTGCCCAAATGATGCACGACTTGTTTGCCCAACAGTTTGTCTGGGGCGGTATTTCACTGTTCCAGTGGATGGACGGACATTCATTTTTGGTGTTCGGAAAAAAAAATGTCTCACTTAATCCTTCATCAAAATAGGACATGAGATATCTCTTTTTAAAGTGTTTTTATGTAAAAATAAACACCTACAAATTAACTCATAACAAAAAAAAACATTTTTAACAAAAAAAAAAAAAAAAAAATTAAAAAGTGTTATTATTTCTTAAGGGAAACGATTTGTTTGTTATTATTTCTTAAGAGAATTCGTTTATTATAGGTATTGTTTGTATTGTTTCTTAAGGGAAAAATTCATTTGAAATGCCCTGTTTTGGTATTCTTTTTTAAAGAAATAAATTTGTTTTGTAGAGGTCCTATTCAAATCATGTTTATAATCATTGTGTCATAACAACGGCGAGTGTTTCTCAGATTAAATTTTCTTGCATTCGAAAATAAATGAAAAAAGTTTATATTTTCTTTTAATTCCTACTATTAGTTCACACTCTCCCTATATATATTTATATATCTTATTCAAATTTTCAATCGTTCATAAAATACTTTTTATTTATCCACTCAAGTTCAAATACATTTTTTTTTAACTTGCAGTGGATGACACTGGATGGTAATACAGTTTTTTCGAATATTAATTCATTCATTAAATTCAATTAATTAATTTTTTTAGATTTACGTTGCATATATCTACCCATAGAGGGCGCCAGTTAAACTTTAAAAAATGAATGAAAATTATTTATAAAAGACTTTCTGCAATAGAGTGAAAAAAAGTAGGAATTGACTTTAATTTTTTTTTTATATATTACTTGTTTTTATGTAAAAATAAGCACCTATAATTTAACTCATTTACAAAAGAGTAATATAAAAGAAAAATTTTTAAAGTCAATTCCTACTTAGGTCAACAAAGAAAAAATTTATTTTAGTTACTTTTTATTAAGTAATTACAATTAATATAAATATGTATAGACAAATTTATGAAAAAATTATTAATTTTCGCAAGAACTGAACTCGCATTCTTTACCTTCACGTGAAAAATATTGAAACCCTTGCATTTTATCGATTGACCTACTGACTGTTGAGTACAATTTTCATTACAAACTGCTAAAACTCTAATTAAAGTTTTAATTAGTTAAATTTAATGAATGAATTGATATTTGAAAAAATTGCATTAACATCAAGTGTCATCCACTACAAGTTCAAAAAAATTTTTTTTTGAATTTGATTGGATGAATAAAAAGTATTTTATGAACGATTGAAAACTTGGACAAGATATATATAGGGAGAGTGTGAGCTAATGGAAGGAGTTGAAAAAAATGTCTCACTTAATCATTCATCTAAATATGAAAAGGCTTGAGATATCTCTTTTTAAAGCTTTTTCATGTAAAAATAAACACTTATAATTCAAATCATTTAAAACAAGTAATATAAAAAAAAATTTTTAAGTCGATTCCTACTTTTTTTCCCATTCTATTGCAGAAAGTCCTTTATAAATAATTTTCATTCATTTTTTTAAGTTTATCTGGCGCCATCTATTGGTAGATCTATGCAACTTAAATCTAAAAAGAATTAAAATTAATGAATTAAATTTAATTACTGAATTAATGTTTGAAAAAACTGCATTAACGTCCAGTGTCATCCACTGGAAGGAAAATAGGAAAAATAGGAAATAAATAGGAAAAGGTTTGGGATATCTCTTTTTAAAGCTTTTTTATGTAAAATTAGACACCTATAATTTAGCTCATTTAAAACAAGTAATATATAAAAAAATTTAAGTCAATTCCTACTTTTTTTCCACTCTATTGCAGGAAGTCCTTTATAAATAATTATCATTGGTAGATGGGTATCTATTGGTAGATATATGCAATTTAAATCTAAAAAAAAACTAAAATGAATGAATTAAATTTAATTACTGAATTAATAATTGAAAAAACTGTATTCACATCCAGTGTCATCCACTACAAGTTCAAATACATTTTTTTAAACTTGAGTGGACGAATAAGAAGTATTTCATGAACGATTGAAAATTCGAACAAGATATATATGGGGAGAGTGTGAACTAATAGAAGGAATTGAATAAACACCTATAAATCAACTCATTTAAAAAAAAAGTAGTAACACATATATAAATAGTGGGTTGTTTTAATTTTCAGAATTTATAACTATAATAGCATTTTTCTTTCACTTTATCAAAACAAATGGTAAAATTTTGGTCCTGGTGGCTGAGCGCCTAGCGCTCTGGCGGCTCATTACCACGGGTTTGGGTAGTTCCAGCTGTGCCATAGATGTTTGTAGTGGTTCGGAATCCCCTTTAAACCGTAGGTCGCGGACTAGCATGATCGTGGAGAGTTGAAAGGGTATTGTTACTCAGCGTCCGTGGCTTACCTTTAAACTACACGTACCGCCTGGGTAGTGCTAAGTGATTAACGTCGGGGCAGAGCTTGCCTTAAGGCATCAAAGACAACTGTCTAAATGTTTGCTAGTTGAATTAGAAAAAAAAATTTAAAAATGTATACCATTTTCATAACGTGAGATTATTATATACAAGTATGCATAACTCATTATAGTTTAAAAGTTTCAAGTTGGTTTGAAATATTGCCTAATTGGCCTATCAGTTACAAACTTAGCTAGAAATGTAGTATTATAATTTTATATGTTTATTTTATTATTTTTTTTCATATCTTTACATCAGAAGTTAAACTTATAATACTCTATTAACCTCATGTTACTTCGAACGTCAACTATGAATAGTATATGAAGTAAGTTTCAATTCTTGCACTCAGAAATTAAACATAGTTACTTGATATATTTTACTTTCTCGTAAATCTCGTATTTTCCTTTCTCTTTTTTTTCACGCAAAAAGTAAGAAAATTTATATTTTCGCCTTTTATTAAAGTCCATTATCCACATTTTGGGTAAAAATGTATCTTTTCTCTCTCTCTCTCGCAAAATATGCAAATTTTTATATCATCGATCAAAAATTTCTCTCCGCACGTGATGCAGTTCTGTTTAATTTATGGAAATTGCGTTCAGTTTTTGTTTGCTGATGAAAGAACGGTTCGTTGCTTTGTTGGAGTCCCAATGATGCACGACTTGTTTGCCCAACAGTTTGTCTGGGGCGGTATTTCACTGTTCCAGTGGATGGACGGACATTCATTTTCGGTGTTCGGAAAAAAAAAATTGGTTCGCTTAATCATTCATCAAAATAGGAAAAGGCTTCAGATATCTCTTTTTAAACTGTTTTTTAAGTCAAAATAAACACCTATACATTAACTCATTTAAAAAAACGTAGTAAAATGCCTATAAATATTTCTTTCACTCTTCCAAAACGTCTAAATTTGTTCCATTTTCATAAGTTCGAATTATTTATTTGACTAATATATACAGGGGCCTGATGGCCAAGTGGTTAGCACTCAGATGCTGGGTACCACAGGTTTCGTGTTCGAGTCCCGGAGGTACCATGAATGCTTGTAGTGGTTCGGAATCTACTTTAAACCGTAGGTTCCGATCTAATAGGATCGTAGAGCGTTGCAGGGGCATTGTTACTTGCAACCTTAGCTTATATTTAAGTTACACGCACCCCCTAGGTATTCCTAAGTGAGTAACGTCGGTGCGGCTCTTATAACATAAAAGAACACGGTCTAAGTGTTTGCCAGCTCCATTAGAGAAAAAATTCATTATGATTTAAAAGTTCCAAGTTGATTTGAAATATTACCAAATAGTTATTACAGTTACAAACTTAGCTTCAGCTATAAATGAGGCATTATAATTTTATATATTTATTTTATTATTTTTTTTCTTCATATCTATATTTCAAAAAATTAAACATGTAATACTCTATTAATCTTATGATTCTTCGAATGTCATCTATCGGAATTATAGAGTGTCATCAATAGTAGATGAAGTAAGTTTCAATCCTTGCATTCAGAAATTAATCATAGTTACTTGATATATTTTCCTTCCTCCTTTTTTTTTCTCGTAAAAAGTAAGAAAATTTATTTTTTCGCCTCTTAAAGTCCATTATCCACCTTTTGGGTAAAAATGTTACTTTTTCTCTCTCTCTCTCGAAACATGCAAATTTTTCTATCATCGATCAAAAATTCCCTCCTCACGTGAATGCAGTTCTGTTTAATTTATGGAAATTGCATTCAGTTCTTGTTTGCTGATGAAAGAACAGTTCGTTTCTTTGTTGGAGTCCCAATGATGCACGACTTGTTTGCCCAACAGTTTGTCTGGGGGCGATATTTCACTATTCAAAAACATGGACAGACATTCATTTTCGGTGTTGGAAAAAAAAAAAAAAAAATGACTCGCTTAATCATCCATCAACCTAGGAAAAAGCTTGAGATATCTCTTTTTAAAGCTTTTTTATGTAAAAATAAACACCTATAATTTAACTCATTTAAAACTTCCATTATTTCCTACTTTTTTTTCACTCTATTGCAGAAAGTTTAGAAATAATTTTCATTCATTTTTTTAAGTTTATCTGGCGCTATCTATGGGTAGACACATGCAACTTAAATCTAAAAAAAACGAAGCTTAATTAATTAAATTTAATTACTGAATTAATATTTGAAAAAACTGTATTAAATCCAGTGTCATCCACTACAAGTTCAAAAAAAATGTATTTGAACTGGAGGGGATGAATAAAAAGTATTTTATGAACGATTGAAAATGTGAACAAGATATATACAGGGAGAGTGTGAGATAATAGAAGGAATTGAAAAACCTTGGAAAAATTCTATAAACAGTTTGTTGTGTTAATTTTCAGAATTTATAACTATAATAGTATTTTTCTTCCACTTTATCAAAACACATATTAAAATGTGTTCCATTTTCATAACGTGAGATTTATTTGTTTGAGTAATATAAAAATATGAATAACTTATTATAGTTTAAAAGTTCCAAAATGATTTGAAATATTAACTAATAGTTATGTTAGTTACAAACTTAGCTTCGGTTATAAATGTAGTATTATAATTTTTATAGCTATTTTATTGTTTTTTCTTCATATCTTTATATCAAAAATTAAACCTGTAGTACTCTATTAACCTCATGTTACTTCGAACGTCAATTATCGGAATTATAGAGTGTCATGAATAGTAGATAAAGTAAGTTTCAATCCTTGCACTCAGAAATTAAACATAGTTACTTGATATATTTTCCTTTCTCGTAAAAATTTCTCGTATTTTCCTTTGTCTTTTTTTTTTCTCTTAAAAAGTAAGAAAATTTTATTTTTTCGCCTCTTAAAATCCATTATCCACATTTTGGGTAAAAATGTACCTTTTATCTCTCTCTCAAAATATGCAAATTTTTCTATTATCGATCAAAAATTCTCCCCGCACGTGATGCAGTTTTGTTTTAATTTACGGAAATTGCGTTCAGTTCTTGTTTGCTGATGAAAGAACGGTTCGTTTCTTTGTGGCCTCCGAATGATGCACGACTTGCTAGCTCAACAGTTTGTCTGGGGCTTTATTTTACTGTTCAAGTGGATGGACGGACATTCATTTTCGGTGTTGGAAAAAAAAAATTGGCTCGCTTAATCACCCATCAACATAGGAAAACTTTTGAAATATCTCTTTTTAAAGCTTTTTTTCAATTCCTTCTATTAGCTCACACTCAGCCAACGGCCGTACCATGCTGAATATACCGTTCTCGTTAGATCACCGAAGTCAAGCATCATTGGGCGCGGTCAGTACTTGGGTGGGTGGCCACCTGGGAACACCGCGTGCCGTTGGCAAATTTGGGACCTGAATGGCCGAGTGTCTGGCGCTCGGGGCCACAGGTTTCGGGTTCGAATCCCGGCGGTGCCATGGATGTTTGTAGGGGTTCGGAATCCACTTTAAGCCGTAGGTCCCGGTCTCCCATGACTGTAAGAGCGTCACGGAGCCAAAGTCAGGCTTCTACCTACGGGTGCTCCATCACAACAGAAGCGGCTTCCTTCCCCTTCAATCATGAGTACGTATGGGCTCGTGGGCTTGGCCAGCCAAGTGGGATAAGAAACAACGAACAAAACAGCTCACATTCTCCCCATATATATCTTGTTCACATTTTCAATCGTTCATAAAACACTTTTTATTCATCCACTCAAGTTCAAATACGTATTTTTTTTAACTTGTAGTGGATGACACTGGATGTTAATACACTTTTTTCAAATATTAATTCATTCATTTAATTTAATTAACTAATTAAATTTTTTTTTTAGATTTAAGATTTAAGTTGTATATGTCTACCAATAGATGGCACCAGATCTAAGAGGAAAATTTTAACTTTATTTATAAAGGACTTTGTGCAATATAGGGGGAAGTGGGAATTGACATTTTTTTTTTTTTTTTTTATATTACTTGTTTATGTAAAAACAAGCAACATAAAATTTTTTTATTTTTAAGTCAATTCCTACTTTTTTTTCTCGCTATATTGCAGGAAGTCCATTATGAATAATTTTCATTCATTTTTTAAGTTTATCTGGCGCCATCTATTGGTAGATATAGGCAACTTAAATCTAAAAAAAAATATAATTAATTAGTTAAATTTAATTACTGAATCATTAGTTAAATTTATTCGAAAAAACTGCATTAACATCCAGTGTCATCCACTACAAGTTTAAAAAAATTGCATTTGAACTTGAGTGGAGGAATAAAAAGTATTTTAGGAACGTTTGAAAATTTGAACAAGATATATATATAGGGAGAGTGTGAGCTAATAGAAGGAATTGAAAAAATTGGTCTCACTTAGTCATTCATCGAAATAGGAAAAGGCTTGAGATATCTCTTTTTAAAGTTTTTTTTTTATTTAAAAATAAACACCTATAAATTAACTCATTTTAAAAAAAATATAGTAAAATGTATATAAATAGTTTTTTGTTTTAATTTTTAAGAATTTATAACTATAATATTTTTTTCTTTCACTTTATAAAAACACATGTTAAAATGTGCTCCATTTTCATAACGTGAGAATTATTTATTTGAGTGTTGTATACAGGTATGCATAACTCGTTATAAAAGTTCCAAACTGATTTTGAAATGTTACCCAATAGTTATTTCAGTTACAATCATATTACAAAATTAATATATAAAATTAAATTATACTAAAATTCAAATTATTATATTAAATTATTAAATTTTTAATTTCATAATTAAATGTTATTTAAATTATTAATTTAACAATTAATTAATTAATATTGAATTAATTATTATATTATTAAATTATATGTTTTTTATTTATTATATTTTTTCTTCATATCTTTATATCAAAAAGTATGCATGTAAAACACTTTTAACCACATGCTACTGCTATCGCCCCCTGTCGGAATTATGGAGAGTTATGAATAGTAGATGAAGTAAGTTTGAACCCTTGTACTCAAAAATTAAACATAGTTACTTTATGTACTTTCCTTATACATTTTTATTTGTTCTATTTAATGAATCGAATGTAATTTTTTTTGTTCAAGCATGTTCATTTTTTTTGTTCATACTGTGCAATTCATCGGAGTGATTTTGATATTTTATAGGCTAAAGGCTATATACAAGTCGTGAAATAGTACATACAAAACACGTAGAGGAAAATAAAACCTGCGACGGAACCATGCATGTTTAATCTCTGGGTACAAGTATCGAAATCAAAGTTTATTTAAGTCTCCATAACTCTAATAGGAGGTCGTTAAACGAAGCGTTTTACTCGAAATGTATCGTAATTTTATTTTTTTAAAACTTTTTTCACAGTGTTTATACAGTTCAGTTCAAAAAAATTCTCTCTTTTTAAAGAATTGTCATTAATAGAAGTAGTTTATTGATTCGTCAAGAATATCAATTCTAAAAGAGGTCTAATTCTAAAAGGAGAATGTGCCTCCAGTGGGACAAGCGTACCCCAAAGTGTGCGCAAACTAATACTTAGGGTACTTGGAAGATATAACAATCGCAAGTGATCGCGAGTTTACATCTAAATATTTATAAGAAATTGGAGGTTGTAACCAATGAATAGATCTTCTGAGCATTAAAAGAGAGTTTAAACGAGTCTTAAACACATGTCAAAAGAGATCATCTTCCGATTGAGTCCGAAAAAACAGTTCATTGGCGTGACATGAAGAACAGTCCGAATGGAAAGAGATCTCTTCGCAATGGATGGTTCGATCATTTTGTCATCATCTACAATTTAACGTGGGTTTGCGAACCATTCACAAACATCCATGCCACCGGCAGGATTCGAATCTGAAGTCTATGGTACCATAGACTTCAGGTTCGAATCCTGGCCATCAGGCCGCTCGCGATAGGATTGAAAACCGAAAATACAGATTGAGTAATCGCAGCAATCGTTTTATTGGATTCTATATTATTGTGTAAAGCCTGTGATGACACGTCTAGGTGTTTAAGGATAGGCGATCAAAAAAAGTTTGAGGATCGTTGTTGTAGGAGATTGTTATGATCTAAGTTAAATACTTAGACACCCTATTTCTCTTGTTTTGATTTCTCCTATACCATTTGAAACAACTATTGTTCCCGCAATCGTGAATACTGATTGTTCTGTTGCCTCGTGTAACGAACGGATATTTTTGCCTCCAATCAGGAATGGAACCCGATGTTCGTGTCATGAAGTTCTCTCTTTATGTCAGCTATTAATTGGGACGTTTAAATCCCAAATCGCAGACTCACGGTAAGCATCTACGTTAACCAGGGCGTTTTCTTAACAATGAAGCACTCGCCTATAACCTTTAATAATATTAAATATGTACGGGCAAATTAATTAAATTATTAAATTAATATAGAAAAATTTCAAAGGACATTTTATGTAATGCGACATTGTGTTTATTTTATTAGTAAAGTGTGTCTTCAGTTAAAACTTTTTTTCAATTCCTACTATTAGTTCACACTCTCCCTATATACACTCAAGAGCCAAAACATTATGACCACCTGTCAATAACGAGTTGGCCCACCTTTGGCGCGCAACACAGCTTCAACCCGCCTTGGCGTGGATAAATAAAAGCACTTAATACCAGTTAAATACCACTTCCACCTGATCACGTGCCTTCCACGTCATCCAGGCGAGTTCATTGCAAAATGTAGGGGTGGTCATAATATTTTGGCTCTTGAGTGTATATATATATAGATAAAATCTTGTTCAAATTTTCAATCGCTAATAAATCAATCGCACATTTTTTTAAACTTGTAGTGGATGATACTGGATGTTGATACAGTCTTTTTCAAATATTGATTCATTCATTAAATTTAATTAATAATTTTTAATACTTTAAATAGAGTTTTAGCAGTTTGTAACGAAAATTGAAATCAACGTGCAATAGCTCAATCGGTGAAAGGAAAGGATTTTCCCGTGAAGGTGAAGAACGCGAGTTCAATTCTTGAGAAACTTTGGATAAAATTTTGAAACTTTTTGCTTTAAGTAGACGTTTTATCCGAATGATTTTCGAGAGCGAGTTAGCAGTTGTGGCTTAGCGATTAGAATGAAGGAGTTTTCTCAAAAAATAAAATTGAAGAAATTTTATGTTTTGGGGTCAATTCCGATTTCTCTCCTTAAAATCATTGTCATCACTCTTTCTTGACCTAAGTAGGAATCGGCATTAAAAAAAAATTTATATTACTTGTTCATGATTATTTTTTTTTAAATTCGAGTTTATTTTATTCGAATCACTTTTAAAAGAAAAAAACTAGCGATCCATTTTATTGTGCAATTACTCACGTACCCCGAAAGCTGTTATAATATTTGTATACCACATCAGATTATATTTTCAAATCATGTTTATAATCATTATTTGTTCCTTTTCCTCTAACAGAATCTTGACATTCCAAAATACATCTGCAGACAATTTTGCATTCAAGGTCATAGAAATACAATTTACATCTCATGCACTAGATTGAAAATCATCCATTTAATTTATATTATAAAAGAAACGGAACACTTAATCATCCCAAGATTCCATTACCTGTGAAATGTGAAAGGAATTTATTTGCGCTACGACCTATATATTGTGGCCGAATAATTAGCGCTCTGGCGCTGGATGCCACAGGTTTCAGGGTCGAGTCTCGGTGGTGCCATTTTTGTTCGGAATCAACTTTAAACAGTCGGTCTCCTCCTAATATGACTATTGGGCCTAGGGATAACAACCCTATCCCGTAAAAAGAGACAAGACTGTATAGAAATCTGTCAGTAGGCAGACGGTCTTGGTCCACTATGGAGCTGTTGCGCCACTGATGATGATGACGACTGTTGTAACTTGTAGTTATCCTATTGTGTGTGGGCAGGGTATATTTCCTTTTCTTTGGATGAATCCAGGAATGGTAGATAACGCCACCTCCCGTACCCACGGTGAGGTCCAAAAGAAAACCGGTCAGTTTGGTAGAGGCTGAAAGAAGACCCCTTTGAGTTTTGCGGGAAGAAAGGTGGACTCCGTTGAGAGAGAAGGAGAGAGAGAGCTGTCTGGAACAGGACGTGGGCCGGGTTCACTAAATTTTGGCTGCGAGACAGACTACATGGATAATCTAAATCCATCTATATATTTGCTGCGACCACGTTTTTGATAGTTTCTAAATCAACTGTTAATTTGCCTTGCCTACACACAGATAGGAATATTTCGTTTGAGGTATGCGTAAAATTATGATTATTTCTCTATAAATATTTTTTATTAATACTGTTTTGTGCCAATTTAAAATCCTGTAAAAATCCTAAATTTAATTGTAATCATTGTGAACTCATGTTTGTGAAAATTGCAACACTATGAAGGAATCGTCATAATTGAATGAAATTTAATACACAGTTGAGTGGTAGTGGTACAAATAAATGATTAAATGTTCAAAGCAAACAAACAATAACAAGAGATCGGAATCAGTATTTTGTGTAGCCACCACGCGCCGCAATAAGTGCTGCTACACGACGTGCATGGAGTCAAACAAATTTTGAATGTCTGCCTGAGGAAGAGCATTCCATATTGTTTGTATGCGCACCCAAAGTTCGTCTGCAGAAGCAACAGGACGAGGATCACGAGCGAGTCGTAGACCAACGAAATCCCACACATGTTCAATCGGCGACATATCCGGGGAATACGCAGGCCAAGGAAGAAGCTGTACCTGCCGCGTTGCAAAGACGGATTGAACAGTCCTAGCGATATGAGGGCGGGCATTGTCCTGTTGAAATACAGCGCCTGACAAGCTTTGAAGAAAGGGAACAGCTTGGGGCTGTAGAAGTTCACTGATGTACTGGTTGCTGTTCAGATTGCCCACAATTCTTAGCAATTGAGATCGTCCATGATATGCTATGGCACCCCAAACCATAACTCCGGGTGTTCGTCCACTGTGGCGTTCGATAATGCACTCCGGAAGGTGGCGTTCACCGGCATAGCGTCTGACACGAATGCGGCCATCATGGTACCACAAATTAAAGCGTGATTCGTCGCTCTCTTTGTCGAAGAGGCATAAGTAACGATTGAGCTAACGTTTACCATTAGCAGATAACCACCGTTAACCATACACTCCTCGCTACAGCCGTCTATTTATTCGGATCCATCCGCCGTTCAGAAGGCGCTGCTCAGCATACGCATGCGCTACTGATTTGAAATTCTAATCATTTGCATATCATGCGCTAATTTGCATTTCCTGACAATTTCAGCTCACTCGCGTAAGTCCTTCATGGTGGTGTTGCAATTTTCACAAATATGAGTTTATATTAGTATTCATTAAAAGTAAATTAATTAGTTTGTTTGCTTGCTTTAGTATTAATTTTCGTATTTATTCTAATTGTCTTTTATTAATGTTAAATAATCTGGCCGTCCTGCGAGTATACGTAGACCAACGGCATCATTTCTATGTCGGTTCTAACAACGGCCTATATATTATGTGAAGGTATGGACCTTCACATTTAATTGGTATTCCATTAACAGCTCCATTGACTGAACAGTATTATAAATTTTGTATAGCATATACCATATTATCAAATCATATTTATAATCCTTGTTTATTTTTTCTATACTGTGTATTTTTCGTTTCATTAATGTTTACTCTATGTTATAAAATTATACAATATTCTACCATACTTTTTATAATGCTGGCAACCCTACCCCGTAAAAAGAAAAACATATCCTGCCCAGAAATCTGCCAATAAAACGGACTGCCTTGGCCCATCTGTGGGGCTGCTGCGCCACTGATGATGAGTATATATACTGTATTAATCATCCATTTGTGCGAAAGTGTGATTCGGCAATTTTCTTTAGTTTTTATTCCGAATTTGAAGAATTTTTATTTGTAAATTTTCTATAATATTAATTCAAGAGTTTTAATTAATATTATTTTAAATTAGTTAATATTGATACTTTAATAAATGCCTTTAAATAAGATCGTGCATTAAAGTAGTACAAAATAGCTAATTATCAACAATTGTTTATTAAAATTATGCATGGCATCGCATAATTCTTCGCATTGTAATATCGGGTGCCGCTAAAACAATCCTGACATCCTAAATCTATAATTATCTAATTATAATCTATCCTGACATTTAATAATCGCTTCCAACCAAAAGTGGCAGGACGTGCAATTTGTAAACAAGACGTTTAATCTGAGTGGGTAAACTGATTAAACGTATGATGAATAATTTAACCATTACTAATAATGTAAATAATACCCCGATTTATGCTACTTTGAAAGGTTGAGCGATACAACACGCAGGCAATAAATACATCGTGGCTTAACTACCCTGACACATTGGGGACTACTGTAACACTTCTATCTATACGATGCTGACATGTTTTGCAATACAATATACTATGCTGACATGTTTTACAACACAAAAATACTCCTATTTATGATAACCTGACACATTGCAAAAAATAATGATACCCAGACTCAAACTACCCTGACACATTGGAAAAAACAATAATACCCCGATTTACTATATCCTGAAACGTTGGCCAATACAATAATAACCCGATTTAATCTATCCTGAAATGTTGGTCAATACCTTTATTTACACTATGCTGAAACATTAGTCAATACTGTAATACATTGATTTACACTATCCCGAAACGTTGGTCAGTACTGTAATACATTGATTTACACTATCCTGAAACGTTGGTCAGTACTGTAATACATTGATTTACACTATCCTGAAACGTTGGTCAGTACTGTAATACATTGATTTGCACTATCCTGAAACGTTGGTCAGCACTGTAATTTACTCTACCCCGTAACGTTGGGCAGTACAGTAATCCCCGTTAGTACATTAGTAAAGTAAGTAGTAGTACAGTCAATACCTTGATTTACACTATGCTGAAACGTTGGTTATTACAATAATACATTGATTTACTCTACCCCGAAACGTTGAGCAGTACAGTAATACGCCGATTTACTCTACT
This sequence comes from Caerostris darwini, assembly GCA_021605075.1. NCBI lineage: Eukaryota > Metazoa > Arthropoda > Arachnida > Araneae > Araneidae > Caerostris > Caerostris darwini. Next base: position 23,492 of record BPLQ01000740.1, read on the forward strand.
CCGAAACGTTGAGCAGTACAGTAATACGCCGATTTACTCTATCCTGAAACGTTGGGCAATACAGTAATATCCAGATTTACTCTATCCTGAAACGTTGGGGATTACAATAATATCCAGACTTATGTTACCCTGACACGTTGGGCAATATAGTGATAATTTAGCCAATCATAGTGGTTAAACGGATGGTGAATTTAAAATAATTTATAACTGCTGAGTCCATGTTGTAATGTATGGAATTGTAAATAACGATTGGCTAGTAGTATGTATAAGTATGAAGTATTGGCTAGTAGTATGTATAAGTATGCAGTATTGGCTAGTAGTATGTATAAGTATGCAGTATTGGCTAGTAGTATGTATAAGTATGCAGTATTGGCTAGTAGTATGTTTAGTAAATTGCAATTTGAAAGAACAGAAAAGAAAGAATAGTTAGTGATACACATATATAAAAGCAGTAAAAGAAAAAGATTCATCGTGTTTATTCTTATATTATTTAAGTTTTAAATTTCATTCTTTTTAATTCTATTTTTTTATTTAAAATAGTATTTCAATTAAAATTAGCTTTAAATGTGTTAATCAAAAAAGTTTATCGTTAGTTTTTTTTTATTGTTATTAAATGTACTTCATTAAATCATATTTTAAAATCTATGAACATAGGTATTTTACAGTTTGTTTGAAAGATATAGATTTTTAAAATATTTTACTTTTACATGTTTTTTATTCTAAAAATATTTGAAATTAAACATCTTGTTCGTCTCTTTTTTTTCTTTCATCATTTTTAAATTTTTATTACAAGAGTAAGCAAAAACACTTGAATAGAATATTCACAAATGTGATTTTCTATGAGTTTATAGAAAATGTATCGTTTGAAGTAACGATGGATGATTTTTACCGAAATACTAATTGTTGCATAAACTTTATGTACATTCTACAAAAAACTATCTTCAAGAAGGTACTTTATACACTGAAGTGACAAAAGTCATGGGATACCTCTTAATATCGTGTCGGCCCTCCTTTCGCCCGGCGAAGTGCAGCAACTCGACGTGGCATGGACTCAACAAGTCGTTGGAAGTCTTCTGCAGGAATATTGAGCCATGCTGTCTCGATAGACGTCCCTAATTGTGAAAGCGTTGATGGTGCAGGATTTTAGGCACGAACAGACCTCTCGATGATGTCCCATAAATGCTCGATGGGATTCATGTAGGGCGATCTAGGTGGCCAGATCATTCGTTGGAATTGTCCAGAATGTTCTTCAAACCAATCGGGAACAGTTGTGGCCCGGTGACATGGCGCATTGTCATCCATAAAAATCCCATCGTTATTTGGGTACATGAAGTCCATGAATGGCTGCACGTGATCTCCAAGTAGCTGAACATAAGCATTTCCAGTCAATGTTCGGTCCAGTCGTACCAGAGGACCAAGTCCATGCCATGAAAAAACAGCCCACACCATTACGGAGCCACCACCAGCTTGAACAGTGCTTTGCTGACAGTTTGGGTCCATAGCTTCGTGGGGTCTGCGCCACACTCGAACCCTACCATCAGCTCTTACCAACTGAAATCGTGACTCATCGGACCAGGCCACGGTTTTCCATTCATCTAGGGACCTACCGATATGCTCACGTGCCCACGAGAGTCGCTGCAAGCGATGTCGTTCTGTCAGTAAAGGCACTCGAGTCGGTCTTCTGCTGGAATAGCCCAAGAAAGTCAAATTTCTCCGCACAGTTCTAACAGACAAGTCCCTTGTACGTCCCACATTGATTTCTGCTGTTATTTGACGCAGTGTTGCTTGTCTGTTAGAATTTACGACTCCTTGCAGACGTCGCCGGTCTCGGTCGTTAAGTGCAGGCGGTCGACCACTGCGCTATCCATGGTGGGATGTTATGCCTGAAATTTCATACTCTCGGCACACTCTTGACACAGTGGATCTGGGAATGTTGAATTCCCTAACGATTTCCGAAATGGCATGACCCATGCGTCTATCTCCAACTAACATTCCGCATTCAAAGTCTGTTAATTCCCGTCGTGCGGTCATCATCGCGTCAAAACCTCTTCACATGAATAACTTGAACAGAAATGAAAGCTCTGCGAAAGCACTGCGCATTTATACCTGTTCTACGCGATGCTACTGCCATCTGAAAATGTGCATATTGCTATCCCATGACTTTTGTCACTTCAGTGTATTTGATAATAGAAGCTAATCAGTGCATTAGTCTAGAGTGCATGATTTTATCCAACGGTCAAAACCCGTAAATAAGTCGAAATGAAAAAAGTAATCTTGTAATATTCAAATAGTTCGCCATGAGGGCGAAAATGTTGCCAGAAAGGTAAAACGGGTGAAATATTTTACAACCAAATCACACTAAAGTAAAACACAAACGACGATAGTTCTAACTCTGGTATCGGTATCTCCTATCTTTTGCATAAAGGTTTTATTCAAAACACCCAAAAGTATAAAAATAATTTTCCCTTTCCATTTCATTCTTCCTTCTTTATTTTTCATCTGAATCTTATTTTTATTAAACGCCCATTTTATGCCCCCTCTTATTACTATCCCACTTCTTGAAAGTTTCGCCGCCGGGTGACCAAGTGGCTAGCGCTTTGTTCTTTGGTATCACAGGCTTCAGGTTCAAATCCTGGCGGTGGCATGCATGTTTTTGAGTGGTTCGGAATCCACTTTAAACTGCAGGTCGCGGTCTGTTTAGTTCTCGTGTGCACAAGATGACTGTAGAGTGACAAACCAAACCTCTGAAAACTTTCACCGTCCCACCATTCCTTTTATTTTGTGTGCTAATTATTTACTGTATTCTATTATTTTTTCTGGTGTACGTTTTAGTACTTTTCTGTTAATTGGGAGCTAACTTCGACAATATGAAATTTTTTGTTTCGACGATGACACAACAAACTAGCAACATAAAAAATTTTGAAAATAAAACATATTTTCAACAGAATGCCTTTTATACCTTTTTGCGAGAATAGTTGACCTTGTATAAGCCGACCCTGCCCTTTAGTTTAAAAAAAAAGTCTGTTTCTTTATTTTTAAAAAAAGAATTATGAGCCTATAAAAAACTTTTGTATTACATTCCATAATCCAGAACAAACTAAAAGTGTCTACTTCCACAACAAGTGAAAACGGATGAAATTTTAAATATATATATTTCCTTCTTTATGCTTTCTTTCCCCTTATCTTCCCTCTTTATTTTTCGCCTTCCCTTAATTTTTTTATTAAAGGCCCATTTAATATGTCCCCTTATTACTGAATGCTATCGCACCTCTTGAACCCTCCATGGTCCACTCATTTTGCTAAACGCCCCCAAAGGAGGCACCTGAGAATAGTATCGCACCACTAGAACATTCCACCATCCCCCTTATTTTTATTAAAGACCCCCAAAGGCAGCCGGAATTACTATCTTACCCTTTGAACGTTCCACCATCCCCTTATTTATAATAATCGGCACCCAAAGGCACCCGATAATTCTATCACGTACCCTTATTTTTATTGGTGTCCAAAGATAGCATCCTGGAATACTATCGCACCCCCTGAACGTTCCACTGCCCTCTAGAGGGAATTTTACTAACTTTGCGTACTAGTACTCTAGGACATCAGTAACGTTTTTATGCAGATTAATGTATTATTACAATAAAAAACGTCTTTTTTTAATCGTTATAAAAACGTGCAATTAAACTGACTTAGTAATAGAACAACCATAATAGATTTGATTAGATTTTCTGACATTCATCATCATCAGCGGCGGCGCAACAGCCCCATGGTGGGGCCGTCTGCCCATTGGCAGATTTCGAGACAGGAGACGCTTCTTTTTTACGGGGTAGAATTGTCAGCCTTACGCCCAACGATCTATTGTGAAGCCGTCCTACGCCCAACTCTTCTATGACATTAATTAAGGGTCCCATCTTTGGATACCAATAAAAATAACGGAGCGGCGGAACGTTCAAGGGGTGAGATAGTATTCCCGGGAGGGTTTGGGGGTTTAAAGTGGATTCTGAACCACTATAAACATCCTGACATCCACAAACCTGTGGCAATGAGTGCCAGAGCGCTATTCACTCGGTCATCAGATCCAAACTTAATTTGAACATCATAACAGGAACTAGCAGTTGCAAAGGTTGAGGATCGAACCACCGATTTCCTTTTGGCTGTGAGGTCGTTACTCTAAGCATTGCGCTGCTTTGCCTCTTCTGCCATTACTATTCATTAATATCTTTTAAATAAAATATAAACAAGACGTTCAAGAATGGTCCATTTTTTAAAAATTAAAAGTAATAACGATTCAATACAAGTTGAACAAAGTATGCGTTCTTCCAAGACTCAGCCATACGAGCGATTCCACATTCAAGGTGTTTTGTTCCCATCTTTCAAAATTCATTAAGATAATTGAATACCGAATGCACGTAAAACGTCATGCCCGCAGTACCATCCTTAATAAACTTCGAAACATTATCGCAGAGATCATTTTCATCGTGCCGATTCCCATAGATCACGTTTCAGTTCGAAAAGAGAGCGCTTCCGACGGACAACGCGCATCGATTATTCAAATGGTATTGCAGCAAAGAGGGACAGAGCGAGCCTTCAGATTAATTCAGATGTTTGCCGTTGCTTTTGTTGTCCGGGCACAATTTTAACCGAATAATGCGCTTCTCACGTGATGGATGTTATTAAACAGGCCTTGCTAGGCGGCCTTCGCTTCCTTATTAGATTGATTTGCAATATTGAGAGCAAACATTTGTGTAGGGAATTCTATGGATATTTATTAATTCCTGCAGCTCAATGGGTTTTAATTTATTATTTTTTTTAACGTTTCATCCTTTCCTTTTAATAAATTAAAATAGTGTATCATCCTCCGCACCCTTTTTAACTTATACTCTCCTTTTTCAATTACTTCTATAAGTTCACACTCTCCTTATAGATATATCTTGTTCAAATTTTCTATCGTTCATAAAATACTTTTTGATTCATCATCTTAAGTTCAAATACATTTTTTTTGAACCTGTAGTGGATGACACTTGGTGGTTATACAGTTTTTTTTTTTCAAATATTAATTCAGCAATTAAATTTAATTAATTCATTTTTAGTTCTTTTTTAGATTTGAGTTGCATGTATCTACCAATAGATGGCGCCAGATAAACTTAAAAAAATGAATGCAAATTATTTATAAAGGAATTTCTGCTATAGAGTGAAAAAAAGTAGGAATTGCCTCAAATTTTTTTTTTTTTTTTTTTTTATATTATATATACTCTGCCGATTATTTTGTACTATATGATGCGAAGCTCGATGTACTTACCCATTTACAAATACATTTTGATTTGAAAACTCATGTAAAATCGATCCGATCGGGATTGGAGCGTCACATCTTCAAATTCTCGTTCACGTTCAATTTGTAAATTTAAAAGTTATGCCTCATTTGGGAAATCTAATTTTAAGATCTTGTAGATGAAAGATTGTAGTGGTGGGCGAGGTATGGTTCGTCGTTCTACGGTCATCTTGTGCACACGAGGGCTAAACTGACAGGGAACTACAGTTTAAAGTGGATTCCGAACTCCTAACAAGCATCCATGCCACCGCCAAGAATCTACCCTGAAGCCTGACGTACCAAAAGCCTGAGAATTAGCCACTTGCGGTAGTGGTTCGGAATCCACTTTAAGACCGTATGTCCCGGTCTTATATGACTATAGAGCGTCAAGGGCCAAGTCAGACTTCTGCCTAAGGAGGCTCCATCCCCAACTGAAGCTGCCTCCTTTTCCCTCCATCCATGAGTAGCTTACTCATTGGATGTCCGTCACGCACTACAAGACACTGAGGATTAATCACACACACACAAATAAAATATAATTTAGACGTTCAAGAATGCTTCTGTTTTGAAAACAAAAACGAATATCAATTAATTACAAGTTAAACAAATTGACCGGGACCTACAGTTTGAAGTGGATTCTGAACACCGAACAAACATCCATGGCACTGCTGGGGCACGAGTCCGAAATCTCTGGCACCGATTCTCCAGAGCATTATTCACTCGGCCATCAGGCCCAAACTTAATTTGCACATCGTAATAGAAACTAGCAGTTGCATAGGTTGAGGATCGAAGCACCGATTTCCTTTTGGCTGGGAGGTCGTTACTTTAACCGTTACTCTTGGTTACTCTTCGCCGCCTGATGGTTAATTGGCTATCGCTCTATCCGTTGTTACCGAAGGCTTCAAGTTCGAATCCTGGCTTAGGCGTGGATGTTTGTTTGTTGTTCGGAATCCACTTTAAACTGTAGGTCCCGGTCTATTTAGTCTAAAGTGTGCACAAGATGACCGTAGAGGGACTACCCAAAACAAACCAAGCTTCGATTCTTCCGACAATAATATTCATTAATATCATTTAAATAATATACAAATAAGACGATCAAGAATGCTTCATTTTTGAAAATTAAAATGAATTGCCAATCATTACAAGATGAACAAAGTATCCCTTCATCCAAGACTAAGCCATACACTTGGAAAGATTCCGCATTCAAGTTGTTTTGTTCCCATCTTTCAAATTTCATTAAGACGATTCAATACCGAATGCACGTAAAACGTCATGCCCACAGTACCATCCTTAATAAACTTCGAAACATTATCGCAGAGATCATTTCCATCGTGCCGATTCCCATAGATCACGCTTCAGTTCGTAAAGAGAGTGCTTCCGACGCACATCGATTATTCAAATGGTATTGCAACAAAGAGGGACAGAGCGAGCCTTCAGATTAATTCGAATGTTTGCCATTGCTTTTGTCCGGGGCACAATTGTAACCGGATAATGCGCTTCTCACATGATGGGATATTATTGAACGGGCCTTGCTAGGCGGCCTTCGCTCCGTTATTAGATGGATCGGATGGGTTTGCAATATTGACAACAAACATTTGTGCAGAGGGTTCTATTGATATTCATTTATTAATTCATGCAGCGCAATGGGTTTTAAATTTTTTTTACTTTTCACCCTTTCCTTTTAATAAATTGAAATAGTATATCATCATCCGCAGCCTTTTTCATTATTATACTTTTTTCATCATTATTATGATTTATTCAATTCCTTCTATTAGCTCACACTCTCCCTATATATATCTTGTTCAAATTTTCAATCGTTCATAAAATACTTTTTATTCTTCCACTCAAGTTCAAATGCATTTTTTTTAACTTCTAGGGGATGACACTGGAAGCAAATACAGTTTTTTCAAATATTAATTCATTCATTAAATTTAATTAATTAAATTTAGGTTTTTTTTCGATTTAAGTTACATATATGTACCAATAGATGGCGTCAGATAAACTTAAAAAAATGAATGAAAATTATTTATAAAGGACTTTCTGCAATACAGCGGGAAAAAAATAGGAATTGACTTTAAATTTTTACTTGTTATGTTATATATAGCCTGCCAATTTCTTTTATACCGTATGATCCGAAAGTCGATAGACCGACCCATTTATAAATACGTTTTGATGGAAACACTCATGTAAAATCGATCCGATCGGGACTGGAGCGCCACATCGGCAAATTATCGTTCACGTTTGTAAAATAAAAGCTATGCATCATTTGGGAAATCTAATTATAGGATCTTGTAGAGGAAAGATTAAAGTGGTGGGCGATGTTTGGTTCGTCTTTCTACTGTCATCTTGTGCACACAAGGGTTAACAGACCCGGAACTACAGTATAAAGGGAATACCGAACCCCTAACAAACATCCATGCCACCGTTAGGATTTGAACCTGAAAAGTCCGTGGTACCAAAGGCCAGAGCCCTAACCACTTGCTGTAGTGGTTCGGAATCCACTTTAAGCCATATGTCCCGGTCTCATATGACAGAGACAGACTGAGTCGAGTGAGACTTCTACCTACGGATGTTGCATTTCCAACAGAAGGTGCCCCCTTTCCCTACGTCCATGAGTAGATTATTCATGGGATGTCTGTCCCGCACTGCAAGACACTGAGGATTAATCACACACACACAAATAAAATATAAGTAAGACTTTCAAGAATGCTTGATTTTTTAAAAATAAAAATGAATAACGATTCAATACAAGATGAAAAAAGTATCGAGAGATTCCGCATTCAAGGTGTTTTGTTCCCATCCTTCAAATTAAGATAATTCAGTACTGAATGCACGCAAAATGTCATGCCCGCAGTAACTATCCTGAATAAATTTGGAAACATTATCGAAGTTATCATCTCCATCGTGCAGATTCCCATAGATCTCGCTGCAGTTCGTAAAGAGAGCGCTTCCGACGGACAACACGAATCGATTATTCAAATGGTATTGCAGCAAAGAGGGACAGAGCGAGCCTTCAGATTAATTCAGATATTCGCCGTTGCTTTTGTCCGGGGCACAATTGTAACTGGATAATGCGCTTCCTCACGCGATGGGAAGTTATTAAACAGGCCTTGCTACGCCACCTTCGCTTCCTTATTAGATGGATCGGATGTGTTTGCGATATCGACAACAAACATTTGTGTTAGAGGGTTCTATTGATATTCATTTATTGATTCATGCAGCTCAATGGGTTTTAATTATTTTTATTTTACTTTTTATTCCTTCCCTTTAATAAATTGAAATTGTGTATCATCCTTCGTACCCTTTTTCATCATTACACTGTGATGATTTGTTTATTCCATATGATCCGAAAGTCGATATACCTACCCATTTACAAATGCATTTTGATGCGAACACTCATGTAAAATTGATCGGGATTGGAGCGTCACATCAAATTCTCGTTCACGTTCACGTTCAATTAGAAAACTTAAAAACTATGCATCATTTGGAAAATCTAATTATAGGATCTTGTAGAGCAGGGCTCTCCAAACCTTCCAGCCTTAGGGCCCTAACTGTTTACTCCAGTAAGTACCAAGGTCCTAAACCATTTTAATTTTTCTGCCATTATCTATAATTTCCAGATTTATGCATTCTTAACACCGAGTTATTAGAGAGTTTTTGCATACCGTACGTTAGTTACCGTAGGAGGTCCGTTAGCTTTTTCTCCATAGCGCGCATGCTGATAGGAATCTGAGCATGCGCGCTAGGGAGAAAAAGCTAACGGACGTCTTACGGTAACTAACGTACGGTATGCAAAAACTCTCTATTATCATAGTTGTTTTGCTTAAGTTAAAATTTCTGCGTATTATGCTTGTCATTAAGCTTTACCTCGCCAGTAAATAAAGCCGAGTTATTATCATTCTGTATTTTTTTATCCAACTTATTACATCAACAATAGGCTATTCGCGGTCGCGGGCCGGATGGATGACACTGGCAGGCCGATTTGGCCCGCGGGCCGTAGTTTGGAGACCCCTGGTGTAGATGAATGATTGTAGTAGCGGGAGAGGTTCGGTTAGTCGTTCTACGGTCTTCTTGTGCACAGGGGTAAATAGAGCTAAATAGACTAGGACCTACAGTTTAAAGGGGATTCCGTACCACTAAAACATCCCTGCCAACGCGAGGATACGAACCTGAGAAGTCTGTGGTAGCAAAGGCAAGGCACTAGTAACTAGCTGTAATGGTTCTGAATCAGCTTTAAGCCATATATCCTGGTCTCATATGACTGTAGAGCATCATGGAGACAAGCCAGATATCTACCTACGGATACTCCATCCCTAACAGAAGCTGATCCATTTTCCTCCATCCATGAGTAGATTACTCATGGGATGTCCGTCCCGCACTGAAAGACAGTGAGGATTAGTTACACACACACAAATAAAACATAATTTAGACGTTCAAAAACACATCATTTTTGAAATCACTACTGAATATTTTGTCGTCAAATTTCACATGGATGTGTATATTATGTCAAGGACAATGTCAGCAACCTAAAACAGAAAGGAAAATTGAAATTCCATAAGCCCCGGGCAATTTTAAATTGGAAAATTGGTCTTACTTTTTGGACATAGTATTAAATAAGACGTTCAAGACTGATTCATTTTTGAAAATAAAAATTAATAGCGATTCATTACCAGATGAACAAAGTATCCGTTCATCCAAGACTCAGCCATGCACTTGAAGCGATTCCGCATTCAAGGTGTTTTGTTCCCCTGTTTCAAATTTCATTAAGATAATTGAATACCGAATGCACGTGAAAGGTCATGCCAGCAGTACCATTCTTCATAAATTCCGAAACATTTTCGCAGAGATCATTTCCATCGTGCCATTCCCATAGATCTCGCTTCAGTTCGTAAAGAGCGCATCGATTATTCAAATGGTATTGCAAAGAGGGACAGAGCGAGCCTCCAGATTAATTCAGATGTGTGCCATTGCTTTTGTCCGTGGCCCAATTGTAACTGGATAATGCGCTTCTCACGTGATGGGATGTTATTAAACAGGCTTTGCTAGGCGGCCTTCGCTTTCTTATTAGATGGATAGGATGGGTTTGCAATATTGACAACAAACATTTGTGTTAGAGGGTCCTATTGATATTTATTTATCAATTCGTGCAGCTGAAAGGGTTTTAATTTATTTTTGTTTTACTTTACTTTTCATCCCTTCCCTTTAATAAATTAAAATAGTGTATCATTATTCTTACTCTTTTTCATCATTATATTCTGTCGATTTATTTTATACTGCATGATCCAAAAGTCGATAAACCTACCCATTTACAGATACATTTTGAAAGGAAAACTCATGTGAAATCGAACCGTATGAGTAGTTGCTTCGGGATTTGAGCGACAGAATTTCAAGTTCACGCTCTTAAAAACCATGCATCATTTGGGAAATCTAACCATACTTTGGAAATGCATCCTAACTCCACGGGCAGCATACAAAATTATACATCCCCAAACTAGATTTAGACCTACTTTAGAAGTCTATATACGACTTTAAGAACAATCATAATAGATTTGATTTGATTTTCTACCACGGAGCCTGATTGCCGAGTGGCTAGCGCTCTGGTGCTCGGTACCATAGGTTTCGGGATTGAGTCCCGCAGGTGCCATGAATGTGGTTCGCAATCTCCTTTAAACTGTAGGTCCTGGTCTATTTAGCCTAACGTGTACAGAAGATGACCGTAGAGCGACAAACCAAACCTACTATAGACATTTTTATATTTATATTATAGCCTTTTATATGAGATGTTCCAAGATGCGCGCGCATCATGAGTTCGCAGAGTATAATTTAAAGATTGTGCGAACTCTTCAATAAAACAGGCGATATCTCTCTTGTATTTGCAAGGATATCATTTTAATATCAAAGTTAATTTTTTTCTCACACTTAGACAGTTCATTCTTGAATAGATGGCTGCACACATGATGTATTTTTTTCAATACATTACTTTTCACTACTTTGGCTATTATAAAAAATATATATTTTGTGAAAGTGTGATAAATCTCACGATCCGGAAAAATGCTGAAATCCGGCCGCGGTTCGGCCACCCCTGTGCTAGAAGGAAAAGATTCTAGTGGTGGGCGGGGAAAGGTGTAGTATAATCCGTTGCCTCGCATTCAATTCTTACTGTTGTATATCGGGATGCAGGAGAGTTACAGGAAAGCTCATTTGAAAGAATTTGATCCAACTTCGTACAACAATAAAGGACACAATGAAATAAAACTTATGCATGTGAAATACAAAAATAAAGGAACTTTAAAAATGTCAGCTTATAAGCAATGAAAGAGGAAACAAAATTAGAGGAAATGTGCAGAAGAAGGTAGAGGACTCAAGACGAATCCAAAATGTCCCATTCTGATAAACAACGGGAATACAAGCCACCAATGAATCCACTACTCTTGGAAGCAACCCCATCACGACTATATTCTTGCCACAAGCTTCAGGGATGTGCAGTGCAAACTTTATTTGGTCTACTTCAGTACCAAGTGTTTCCATTGTGATTCGCCAAGATTGTAATATCATTCACTTTCAATAAATCTTTACCACTTTTCAATCTTTCTGGACTTCCATTCTCCTCCTCGCTCCCTACAGGTTTCGTATTCGAATCCCGGCGATGTCATGGATGTTTGTGAGTGGTTCGGAATCCATTTTAAACTGTAGGTCCCGGTCTGTTTAGCACTCGTATCCATAAGATGACCGTAGAGCGATAAATCAAACCAAATCTCCCCGCTCCCTTTTGCAAATCTGTTCGCTTCAACGTTTTTTTTTTTTTTTTTTTTTTTTTTTTTTTTTTTTTGCTATTGAACACAAGGGATAATCAGATCGTAACCTACAATTTAAAGTGAATTCCGAACAATTAATAAACATACATGCCACTGCCAGGATTCAAACCTGTTGGTTTTGTGGTACTAAAGACTAGAGTGCTGACCACTTGGCCATCAGACCAGAGTAAGGCGTCTTTTTTTTTAACAAATTAAAGCACATTCTTGTATTACAGGTCAGGGCCTGAATGGTCGAGCGGCTGGCACTCGGTACCACAGGTTTCGGGTTAGAGTCCCGGCGGTGCCATGGTTGTTTGTAGTGGTTCGGAATCCACTTTAAAAAGTAGGTCCCGGTCTAATATGATCGTAGAGCTTTGCGGGGGCATTGTTACTCCGCGTCCGTGGCTTATCTTCAAGTTACATGCACCCCCTGGGTAATGCAAAGTGAGTACGTCTGTGCAGCACTTGCCTTAAGGCATCCAAGACCAAGCATTCTGTGTTTGCCAGCTGCATTAGAAAGAAAAAAAAATGTATTACAGGTAAACGTAAGTTTAATTCATGCTCTACAGATAATGCCACGCGTCCAAATCGCATTATTCATTGTCATACTACAAACACGCAAAAAAAAGCAATTTTTCCTTCCTGTCGCTGTCGTTAGAGAACAGAAATTTCATCGTCGAACTTTATTTCAAATTTTCAGTCTTCATTATTTTCGACTTACGTTGCAACGCGCATTGTGTTTGGAAAGAAATTATCAATGGGAAATAAATCAGCGAAAGAAAACAATCCGAGATATAGAGTGATTCATGGGACAAACTATGAGGGATGGTGCAGTTTACTGAAACATGATTTTTTTTCCAGGAATATAATGTCGGAAGTTGACGCCTCGAGGCAGGAACACAAAAAATGAGACATGAAAAAAAAAAAAATTGTGCACCGACAACATCATTTATTCTTTGATCCAATGTTTACAATAAATGCTCGAAATTCCGACAGCCCACAGTAATACATGCTTGGTGGGCCTGAATGGCCGAGTGGCTAGCGCTTGGTACCACAGGTTTCGGGTTCGAGTCCCGGCGGTGCCATGGATGTTTGTAGTGGTTCGGAATCCACTTTAAACCGTAGGTCCCGGTCTAACACGATCGTAGAGCGTTGTGGAGAGTGACATATTAAAAATAAGGAAAAAACTAACTGTTCATATATATAGTGATTAGGGGATTATAGTCCTTGTTGCTCCACATCCCCATATACCACTTCATTCATCATCAATACATTCCAAAGATGCATTTCCATAGATGCCAGGCCATTTCGCTCACACTAGTCTATGTGGTTCAGTTTGTCGTTCTACGATCACTTTTTGCACATCTAATTAGACCGGCAACATAATTGCAAGGTGCTTCTTTGATTCATTGTTTACAATAAATTCTCAAAATTGTTGCCAGCAACAGTAATACATGCTTAATAGCGGCGAAGTGGGGATAGGGAAACAAATGGAAAGTCATTTCACGCACTCTTGCAACAGCAATGGAGGGTCGAGCAACGAGGTCCTCCATTGAGTCAACTGGAATGTCGTACATGAAAATACAGTTACAAACACAAAGTGCTCATTGGGGTTGCCCTCCAGAGGATTTGAACTCTTCATATGACGTATATCAGTTGCCTGGCTGCTGTCAGAAATTAGAAAATGTTTTCATGCCTCAACACGGCTATTTTCCTATACGAAAAACGGTAGGCTATAGTAAGCTGTAATAATGTAAGTTTTAAAACCCCTCAAAGATTTATTATCGTCGTTGGCTCACCCTGTATATATTTACTGAAATGGAGCAATAAATAATCAACAAAGATTGCATTCTAAAAAATAATTAAAATTTTTAAATACCATTGGACGATTATCTATTGGCTTTCAAGAATCTGCTTACAAAAAATAATTTATTACCGAAAATCCCTTTCTTGATATAAGAAAGAAAAAAAATGTTATTTGATAGTAGTTAAATAAAAACCTTTTTTGCTAAATGCTTTGTAAAAAAAGTAAGGATTTTAAAAGTTTTCAGACGGGAATTACCGCTCAATCCGATAATAGTTGTTAGTAGTTCAATTTAGCGATTATTAAACTTTATACTTTTGAAAAAGCCCTTTTATAAAAACTTTTTAATTTTCCAGCTCATTTAGTTTTCTGTAGAAAATGCTTCTCACTCACTGGTGTAAGAATAATCGATTTAGTTTCTAAAGACAGATTTTTCATCCATCCCCACTCAAAATTAATTCAACAACCCACAATCTTGAGGAATATGAGTGGAAGACTTCTATTGTTTTATTCTATTTAGAAAAAATAATTTTTTCTATTATAAAATATGTCAGTTACAGATGTCAACTTCATGGAAATGTTATCTATATGTAGCATCGATTGTAAATTCAGTTTCATAGAAAAAGTGGCCATTGAGACAACTTGAAACCAAAATTGGATAAAGTGAAACCAAACTTCACATACAGACTGTAGAAGACATTGGAAGAATAATTTCAGAAAAGAAAAAACGTTAATAAAATAAATGAATATTAAAATAATAAAAAATAAAATAAAACAATAAAATAAAAATAATAATCCAAAAGTCACCGATAGGACAGATTTGGTAGTGTCGGAATTAACGTGTCAATAATTACAACGAAAGCGTACAATCAAGTGTCAATAATTACAAAGAAAACATACAATCAAGTACCAATAATTACTACAAAAACATACAATCAAGTGTCAATAATTACAACGAAAACGTACAATCAAGTGTCAATAATTACAACGAAAACGTACAATCAAGTGTCAATAATTACAACGAAAACGTACAATCAAGTGTCAATAATTACAACGAACACATTGAAAATGAATTGTGTGAAATTTCATTAATATTCGAGCCATAAAAAATGGACATTCTGAAATAAATGACGTAGCATATGAAAATTACCGAAAATAATCTTCTATTAATTAACATTAGGGTTTACTGGTTGATGTGCATCATTTTCCATACTCTGACCTTTCCTGTGTACAAGATATTGCCCCCGATGTATGACGTTCTCTGCTCTCACTTTGGATGTTATTTTTTTTTATCAAGAAACGCAGGTTTGTATGCGTAGAGTAGTAATATAACAGAGTGCACATCAGGGTTGCCAGTGTGGGGCAAACATGATCCTCACGTGATCATATACTTCACGTGACTTTTACAATCGGCACTGTCCACTGTCAGGAGTAACGTGATTGCTGGTCACTCTGCTATTCATTGGTACGGGACTGGTCATTTTACATTACAGAGAAAAAATTAACTTATATTGCACTGTAAAATGCACTCCATTCATTTAAAATGTGTTTTAGGCACGTGCTTCAGGGTTTTTTAATTTAACATGTGCTATAATATATTGGCGATTTTTGCCAACTGTCTTTACTGTTGGCACTAAGGAAGAAAAAGTTCCACCACGACTTTCAAAAGAAAGTAATCATATTTTAAGCTGTCAATAAATGTAAATTTAATTTTTCTAAATACTTGCCATTTATATTCTATTGATAAGGGGCTTGAATGTCCGAGTGCCCAGCGCTCTGGCGCTCGGTACCACAGGTTTCGGGTTCGAATCCCGGTGGTGCCATGGGTGTTTGTAGTGGTTCGGAATCCACTTTAAGCCGTAGGTCCCGATCCTAATAGGATTGTAGAGCGTTGCGGGGGCATTGTGACTCCGCGTCCATGGCTTATCTTCAAGTGTCACGCGCCTACCCCCCCCGGGTAGTGCAAAGTGAGTAACGTCTGTGTAGCCCTTATGGCATAAAAAGATCATGGTCTCGCTTGCCAGCTGCATTAGAAGAAAAAAATATTCTATTGATAAACTTTACTGTGTAATATTATACCCTCCAAGATGATTATGAAATTAGTTATTATGTTTGTTCTATGCTGTTATATGTTGTTGTAATGTTTTATTCTATTCCATGCAAAATAATCCGAGTTATAAAAGGATCCAAAATGATCCGGGTTGATCCGATAAGCCAGCCGACCATTTCTTGTATCTATTTATCTTGAGTAAGCACGTAGTTCAATAAATGTATTCTTGAGAAGAAGAATTATTCGGAATGTTCAAAATCACTTCGTAACACTTTTACGTTTTCTAAATAAAGGCAATCAGGCAAAACAAGCTAAACGATGATACAGAGTCAACTCCAGTACGAAAAGGACAAGAGATGTTTGCTCCAAGTTGCTATTTCTTTCGAATAGAAGAACGGGCTCTATTTTATTATTACTATATGGGTTTTTAATGAGCCTAATGTATAAAATAGATTTAAATTTCTTTACAAATAAATAGAATAGAAATCCCGATGAACCTACAATGTAAATAGAATTAAATTTACCTACAATTAGATAGAATAGAAATCCCGATGAACCTACAATGTAAATAGATATACATTTACCTACAATTAGATAGAATAGAAATCCCGATGAACCTACAATGTAAATAGAATTAAATTTCCTACAATTAGATAGAATAGAAATCCCTGATGAACCTACAATGTAAATAGAATTAAATTTCCCTACAATTAGATAGAATAGAAATCCCGATGAACCTACAATGTAAATAGAATTAAATTTCCCTACAATTAGATAGAATAGAAATCCCGATGAACCTACAATGTAAATAGAATTAAATTTCCCTACAATTAGATAGAATAGAAATCCCGATGAACCTACAATGTAAATAGAATTAAATTTCCCTACAATTAGATAGAATAGAAATCCCGATGATCCTACAATGTAAATAGAATTAAATTTCCCTACAATTAGATAGAATAGAAATCCCGATGATCCTACAATGTAAATAGAATTAAATTTCCTACAATTAGATAGAATAGAAATCCCGATGAACCTACAATGTAAATAGAATTAAATTTCCCTACAATTAGATAGAATAGAAATTCCGATGAACCTACAATGTAAATAGATATACATTTACCTACAATTAAATAGAATAGGAACCAGATGAACCTACAATGTAAATAGAATTAAATTTCCCTACAATTAGATAGAATAGAAATCCCGATGAACCTACAATGTAAATAGATATACATTTATCTACAATTAAATAGAATAGGAATCCAGATGAACCTACAATGTAAATAGAATTAAATTTCCCTACAATTAGATAGAATAGAAATCCCGATGAACCTACAATGTAAATAGATATACATTTACCTACAATTAAATAGAATAGAATCCAGATGAACCTACAATGTAAATAGAATTAAATTTCCCTACAATTAGATAGAATAGAAATCCCGATGAACCTACAATGTAAATAGATATACATTTACCTACAATTAAATAGAATAGAAATCCCGATGAACCTACAATGTAAATAGAATTAAATTTCCCTACAATTAGATAGAATAGAAATCCCGATGAACCTACAATGTAAATAGATATACATTTACCTACAATTAAATAGAATAGAAATCCCGATGAACCTACAATGTAAATAGAATTAAATTTCCCTACAATTAGATATAATAGAAATCCAGATGAACCTACAATGTAAATAGAATTAAATTTCCCTACAATTAGATAGAATAGAAATCCCGATGAACCTACAATGTAAATAGAATTAAATTTCCCTACAATTAGATAGAATAGAAATCCCAATGAACCTACAATGTAAATAGATATACATTTATCTACAATTAAATAGAATAGGAATCCAGATGAACCTACAATGTAAATAGAATTAAATTTCCCTACAGACAAAACTACATAGACTATAGACACAAATACATGGATTAATGCCAAAGCAACAAGACAACATACCTAGATTGTGCAAGATTCCTAGGAGCTGCAATCGTAGCTTCGTCACTGCATGATGATGTTGAAGATTATTGGAGCTCCCTGGCCCCGTCAGAGGCCTCATCTCCGGTGGTGACAAACAAAAAAGAATGAAAACATTGGAAATGTCCACAGATTAAAGGAAATCATGAGAATTGAAAAAGATTTGTCACTGCAGTATCTTCAACTCCAGTTACAATCCTAGGAGTTACGTCACTAGAATATCAAGATGTATCCTATCGGTGAATTTTAGTACTATTTTTTTATCGGCCGAGTGGTTAGCGCTCTGGCATTCGGTATCATAGGTTTCGGGCTTGAGTGATCATCAAAGATAGTTTTTTTTATTTTATAGTTATTATTTGCAATGTACGGACCTGCTCCGCGAGTGACAAGTGCTCGGGTTCGAGTCCCGGAGGGGCCATGGATTTTTGTAGGGGTTCGGAATCCACTTTAAACCATAGGTACCACTCTAATAGGATCGTAAAACATGGCAGGGGTAGTGTGATTCGCATCCGGAGCATATCTTCAAACAACACGTGTCCCCTGAGTAGTGAAAAGGGAGTAACAGCGGTGCAGTCCTTGCTTTGGCATAAAGATTAACTATCTCTGTTTTGCCAGCTGCATTAGAACAACAAGTTTCAATCCATCGATTATTTTTAGAGACTTCAAACAGGAAAAGTTATTTTATTAACCACCTTGTATACTAGACGCAGAAATAAGATCATATTATAATTAAAAAAAACAATATATATTTCCGAATAAATTATGTCAATCCGCATATAAGCAAAGAGTGCTTTTTTTTCCTTCAAAATATGTATCTAAAGTTCAAACCCCCTATTAAATGCAGCAAACCCCCTGTTCTAATGCAGCTAGCAAACAATTAAAATAAAGCAATAGATTTTTCTATAGTCTCGGAGACCTTAAAGCAAGCACTGCACCGACATTACTCACTTAGCCCAACCCAGGAGGTGCGTATTGCTTGAAGTTAAACTGCGGACGCAGAGTAATAATACCCCCGCAACGCTCTACGATCATGCTAGGCCAGGACCTATTGTTTAAAGTGAATTCCGGACCAGTATAAATACTCCTGGCACAGCCGGAATTCGAACCCGAAACCTGTGGTATCGAGTGCTAGCCACTCGGTCATTCAGGTCCATGCATGTTGCCAAGCAAGTAAAACAGGTGAATTATTTTCCAATCAAACCACTCTCAATTAAATGCCAAACACCAACGATGACAGTTGTATCTTTGGTAACCCTATGAGATGCCAGCAATATGTTTCTATTCGATTGTCAACTTGTAACAACAAAAATGCCAAAAAGGAAGTGCAAAGATTAAGGCAAGTTCGTTTCTCTTTTGCTATTTTCATGTGCTAATTATTTGCTGTAGTTTATTATAATTTCTAGTTGTACGTTTTGGTACTTTTGAGTTATCCAGATGCAATACCAGAGTTTTCCTTCTGGTAAAGACGCAATCAAACCTTTTAAACCTTTTTTGCAATATAAACCTTTTTAAAATTAACTCATTTTCATAAAACGAATAACTCATTCCATTTCACTTTTATATAGAAATAGAAAAATCTTTAGAAATATAAACTGAAGAAATAAAAAGATGCTTTATTTACAATATTTGGCGTTATACAGCTTGCTTTCGGCTAACGGAAAAGTACTTTCTTATGACATTACAGGATCCGTATAGAGGGCCGGATTTTCCTATAGGCTAACTAGCCTTCAGCCTAGGGCCTCAAGACCAAAAGGGGCCTACATTCAAATTGTTAGCAAAAGTAGAATGACAGTATTCTAAAAACAGTAAACGCTAAAATACTGAATCGAAAATAAGGAGAAATTATGAAGTAAATTTATCTAATTGAATTTGCTTTCATCTTCAATGTATTGAATATATTTCATTTAATTTGATAGAAAATAGGATCATTTTATTTTCTTAGTCAAAGATTTTTATTATTTCAATTTTGTTTCTTTGTAAATGCTGTGTGTTATATTTTATGTTACACTGTTACAAGTACTCTATAGGGTGCTGAGAATAAATGTCCAAATAAGTGTTCTTTTTATTTATTATCCGTGCCACATTTTGTATAAAGATGAGTACACAGCACAACGTGTTTCATTTAACATATTGATATATATCACAGTAACGATGTGTTTTATTATCTCTCGTGTCATTTACAAATTTAAAAATGGGAGGTGAAAGGGCCTCCTAAGTGGAATAGCCTAGGAACTCTTTTCATCTAAATCTGGCCCTGTCCGTATATAAGCGACCCTTCGTCAGTTAGCTTTCGTATTCTAAAAATTATAGGTTTATATATTTATACTGTAAACGTAAATTATTTATATTAAAGCAATAAATAAATAAAAAATATATTTAGTAATAAAATAGTTAGAAGTTAACATCTTTAAAGAAAGGTAAACTTTAGCATAAAACGTATTCGAGACAAATGATTGTATTCGTTTGTTGTTGTTAAATTCCATTTATATTTTACTCGTAATAATATTTTCCGTTTCAAAATTTTGCATTATTTTATCAGCAGCAAAAATGTGAGCGCTGTTGTTCATTTATTATGTCACGACTACTTCTACGACTTACGTTTTGTATTCCAGCAACGTTCTATTTCACAAATAAATTTGCTAAAACGCCATCTGCCCGAGGTATTATTTTTTCAGCAATTTATTTTCACAAATGTTGACGTTGTTTGAAAAAAAAAAGATAATCTTTCAGAAAGATTTTTAATTCGATGTCCGTTGTATTTTGCCTTTAAATGATGGCTTTATTTTAGCTCGTATTTGTATAGTATGCCTACTCATATATGCCTCATGCCTGAGAAACAATACTAACTTAAACGTTTTTGCAATTTTAAGATGAAATCGCGTAAACCCTTCTTATGTAAACATGGTTTGTTTTTTTCGAATAATAATTTGCTGTGTTCGTTTTGCCAAAATTCTTTTTTTTTTTCTTATCTCACTTGGTAGACAGCAACATCTAACAACCAGTGTGGTCTCATGGATGGAGGGAAAGGGGGCAGCTTCTGTAGGTACCGTAGGTAGAGTTCTGATTTCGCTTCGTAACGCTGAAGAAGGAAGTCAATAGAGAGTTTTTGCATACCGTACGTTAGTTACCGTAGGACGTCCGTTAGCTTTTTCTCCCTAGCGCGCATGCTCAGTTTCCTATGCGCATGCGCGCTAGGGAGAAAAAGCTAACGGACGTCCTACGGTAACTAACGTACGGTATGCAAAAACTCTCTAATGTCTCACGAGAGGAAATTTTGGGGGAACTATCCAGCATTTGCATATTGTATGGGGGAAAACCAGGATAACTCCCACCAGTAGTCAATTCAAAAGGAAATATACTGAACATCACAAATACCGTCGAATCTCGTCTTTTTTTTGAATCGGTGTCTACAACAAAACCGCCAATGGGTTGAACCTACTCATAATAGAAATTTATGCTTGAGTTTAATACTAATTTACAGTTACATTAATGAGATGGGAAGAAAATGAGCCCTGATGGCCAATTGACTGGCGCTATGGCCTTTGGTACCATAGGTTTCAGGTTTGAATCTTGGCGAGAGCATGGAAGTTTGTGAGTGATTTGGTTTTCCGCGTTAAACTGTAGGTCTCGGTTTAATTAGCCTAAAGTGTGGGAAAAAATGACAGTAGAGTGACAAACTAAGTTAAACCGTCTAATCCACTGAGTCATGAGTTGAGCGTTAGAAATTTCTTAAAAATTATAAACAAATCAAGCTGCATAAATTTGTCAGCGTTAAAATTTTTAAATCTAAACCCGTTAAGTTTTATTTGAAATATTTTTTCGAACATCATGCATCAGAATGCATGAATCGCCATGCATTCTGATGATTCAGTTAATAAACGAATGAAAAGCCTGGCGTAAGTAAATAATGAAAATTAAATGTTGAGAAACATCATTTTCCTTAACGATTTAAATCATGAAAAAAAGTACTACATTCATAAAAGAAAAACCTGCCAAATTCTTTAAAAATATAATAATTTTTTTACAATTTAAGTGGATGGTAAAAAGAAGCCCCCTTTTCAAAGAAAGTTTTTAAATTTAGGAAGCTAATGCTGAAAACTTCGCCACGCGATTTCTTTTATCGTTCATTCCAATTTCTTTCCATCCATCCATTACCAGCGACGTTCCGGAATGAACGGGAGGTTTCGGCACGCATCTCTTTTCGTTAAAATAGCGTTGCTCAATGGTGAACATTTAATAAATAAGGATGCAAACGTCCTAGATTTTATAAAAAGGTAATGTTACCTTATAAAATCAAGTGTAAAGTATATTTGACATAACACATAATTATAAAACAAGTAATATAAAAAAAATTTAATGTCAATTCCTACTTTTTTTTCACTCTATTGCAGAAAGTCCTTCATAAATAATTTTCATTGATTTTATCGGGCGCCGTCTATGGGTAGATATATGAAACTTAAAACTAAAAAAACCTAAAATTAATGAATTAAATTTAATGACTGAATTAATATTTGAGAAAACTGCATTCACATCCACTACAAATTTAAAAAAAATGTATTTGAACTCGAGTGGATGGATAAAAATATTTTGTGAACAAGATATAGATAGGGCGAGTGTGAGCTAAGAGAAGAAATTGAAAAAAAGGTCTAATTCATGGCCGATTATTATTGGATGCAATAAAACGAATGTTAAAGCCTGCTGGCCTAATGCGCTGCAGTTACTGTTGTGAAAAGAATTTCAACACAATTTGGTTTGTCGCTCTACAGTCGTCTTGTGCACACTTTAGGCTAAACAGACCGAGACCTACAGTTTAAAGTGAATTCCGGACCACTCACAAACATCCATGCCACCGCCAGGATTCGAACCTGTGATACCAAAAGCCAGAGCTCTAGCCACATGGCCACCAGGCCGCTTCAACACAGTAGCTATAGTGACATTGTGTTTCCTGAGTTTCCCTCCAAGTACACAGTTGTGATGTATAGTGATGAACTGGTATAGTATCTAATATGATTAAGTTTAATTTTATATGCGTCCTGTTTGACTGCGAAAAATTGTTTGCTACACGACCCAATAAGACTAGTAGTAACTCGATATGCATCTGCTATGGATTAATTCTAACTTGATACGCATTTCGTTTGGATGAGAATAATTTTGGTTGTTGTATGATCTAATACCACCAGTTGTTGTTGTTATCGTTACCATGGACTTAAAATATAAATATCAAAGCTAGATGAAGTCAAAATTCTTCACGATAGCGGCCGCTAGCAACGGCGCCTCTTCACTCTACAGGACTTCTCTTAAGTTGGCCTCGATTGGCACCCTACCCAGTTGCAAAACACGGGGAGTGAGTGCTGGGCACTAGAATGTGCTTGGGTGTTGGGAAAGCTTTGGGCAATTTCTGCTGGGGATGGTCTTGTCTGGGAAAATCTTCATCCCTCTGTAATGATTAGTTCCGAGTCTGCTCATAACTGACGTCAACTTCCCTAGGGCAGTTGAAGTCCGGAGCCCCAATGGTATAGTGATATGCACCTAATATGGACTAAATATAACTTGTTGTGAACAATTCCGTTCGACATACTATCGAATACAACCAATAAATTTCAGTCCGTCTTCGAAAAAAGTTCAATACATATAAATTTTAATATTTTGAAACAAAAATTATTAGATTTTGAAAAAACTATGAAAATATTTTGCTTTATACTGAATTAAATAAATAAAACAACAAACAAACATTGGTTTTGTACCAATTAAATACTGACAATTATAATTTTACTGATATTTTTTTCCTTCTCTGAATTTTACAACTTTTTTTTCCTATCATTTATGATTTGCCCTGTTAAAATCTTTCGCAATTACATTTTTGAGTTTTGAACTAAATTTACAGGTTTATTCTTCATACCAACAGCAGTCCTATCACTATGTCCTTTTCAATTTTTTGAAAATATATTGTGTTTCTATAAAATATTTTAATTTTTAGAATAATAGTTTTTTTTTTTCAATGTATGCCAATAAATATTTGAGAGAATGTTTAATGCATAACATTTATCTAATGCTTATAACGTTTATCCACAAAATAACTATATTGAAGATATCTCCTTAAAATTGAGATATCTTCAATACAGTTATTTTGAAAATATTGAAATGACTTAAGCTTAAATGTTATAATATAATCTAATATAATCATTAATACTATATCTAAAAATGCATGCATGATTATTTTCAATGCATAAATGTTTTCTTTTTAACGATCCATTTTTTATAGCAGAATCGGTAAAGTATAGCATTCTTCAAGAAAAAGCATTATTTTTTTCAACATATTTGTAGGATATTATTTCTCAGTTTGAACAGCACTCGTATGCTTAGAAAAAAGTATTTTTATCCTTGAATTTTCCGATTTTGTAGGAATCTATTTATTTGGGATGCATTTGTTTGTGAAGAAACTGAATATATGTTTCTTCGAACCACAAAAAAGTTATTTCCTATTCGTATCAGAGAGCATTTAACAAGTGATATAAAATCAAATTCTTTAAAGTCAATTCCTTTTTTTTTTCACTCTATTGCAGACAGTCCTTTATAAATAATTTTCATTCATTTTTTAAGTTTATCTGGCGCCATCTATGGGTAGATGTATGCAGCTTAATTAATTTTAGGTTTTTTTAGATTTAATTAAATTTAATTACTGAATTAATATTTGGAAAATTTTATTGTATACTAACGTATACGAATTGATCGTAGTCTGTATGTATCGTAGTCTATAGTCAGTCTCTTAAGGGCCATTTATTATAAGCAGTCACGTAGTTCTATCATGTGACTCGGTTTTACTGTATAAAAATAAGCTACATTGTTTTTTTCCTCAACCCTACACCTTACTGACTCGGTTATTTTGTCTACTCCATGTTATCGGAATACATCGCTAGATATTTTTGACTTGGATCCTATTGCTGACATCCATAATTGAGCAAAAATAACACTAAGGATACGTATTCCTTAACAAAAATGTCTTCAGGATGTTATAATAATTTTTGAGGGGTATTTATGGTTTTACTCATTTGTTTCAAGTTTTACTGACTTCCTGGTCAACTTGTTTTACACCTTGCTATTGTACATTTTATAAATATGTGTGTTCTTTATTATCTGCCAATGCAGTTTCACTTATAGGCTTTTACCTTTTTTTATATTTGTGTTTGTTTAATGATTTTCACTTATTGCTGCAGATTATACGCAACTTCAGATATTGAATAATTTTTTGGGGAGGAGGGTGATTCTT